>CAWUFW010022136.1:0-102858 GCA_963921515.1 Calotriton arnoldi | reverse complement strand
TTGGCACTAAGTATATTTCCTCATTTCCCAACTCCCCGCGGTGAAGTATTGCAGCCACTGCTCTCAAGCACCCATTTGAGTAAGGAGAGCGGGCTGCCCACCCCTGAGGTCACCACCGCAGCCTGCTCTTCTGCGCACTGGGATAAAGGGGGCCTGGAATCAGTGGGGGAGTCTGGGGGCGTGGGGGTGGTGCCACTAGCTCAGACCCTTTCAGCTGCCAGGGTGTGAGAAGAGGCGGCTCGCGCGTCCTGCGGGGTATTAACATACAATCCACAGCATGGCCCACGGGAAAAGGGCATAGGGGGGATTGGAGGGAAATCAGATAAGAGGGGAGGGGCAGGGACACAGAGCAACCAAATGACGGGGTTGATCAAGCAATGATGGGGGTGGGGGGAGGGCATAGGGCAATGTGGCTGGATGGCAGGGGGAGCGATCGACAGGAGGCAGGCAATAATCCGGGAACGGAGGTGATGGATGATGAGGGGGGGTAATACAGTTTGCCACTCACGTTTTTACTTGGGAAGGATGAAAGCCAACCCAGTCCCGCTTAGAATCACATATGTATGTGTATGCGTAGAGCATTTAACAGTGAGGCTCATGCCACTTGGAGGGACAGCTATCTTTATTCCCTTGTAATGTATTCAGGTGTTTGGCTGTTACCTGCTTTGCTTGTGGCATTAACAGTTTGAATGAGATTCACTTTCTCATTGGCAACCACCAAAGGCGATGAAATACCGGCCGTATCTGTTCATTGACAGGAGTGTTTGTGGATCTCTGCAGCAGGCGCTTAACCCACTGAGATGTAATGCAGTCGTTTTTGAGTTGTTTTTTTGGGGGGGGAGGGGGTTGCAGTTTTTATATAGTGCGAACTCGACCCGAAGGTATTGGAGCGCTTTTCATGTGCACCAGTTGCATTACACACTGACATTTGTTTTTGGTAGGCACGGGGAGATTAAGGGAGTTGCCAAGAATCACAGGATGTTGAGCCAATGCTGAGACTCGACCTGGTTCACCAGCTCCAAGAGGTGGCTCTGACCGTTACGCCACATTCTCTAAACCAAACCGTTATCATACAATATGATTAGAAACCCGTATACAGGGGGCGACGAGGGGCAAAACATAACGTTCTGGAGGGCTGAGGGCTGGCGGCCGAGGAGGAAATTACACTGCAGGAAAGAGGAGCTGCAACAAAGACAGGGTCGCGGCAGGACCCTCCTTCTCAGTGTCTCAGTCCGGGGTACTCCTTTCAACACCTCCCGGGCAAGGACCTAGAGGGGTCATATTGCGCACAAAGGCAAGAACGCACTTCATGTCATTCAACACTGCAGCGGTGCTTGTAGGCAAGGCGCTCTGACGCCCCCCCACGTGACACGAGACACTAAACCAAAAACTCCAGATAGTGCAAGAATTAACATTTACGCAATGCTTTCACAATGTTGAACCAATCAGCGCTACATAGTAAGAACTATATACATCCAAATACAATTACATCGTCGCTTGGATGAGTTGTTTAGCGCCTCGTCATAGTCATGTACACATGTTCTCGAGGAGCTGTGAGTGATAGGTGAAGGCGCCTGTCCATCCATCAGCTGACAGTATTTGAAATATCACTCCATCCATGTACACGTATGCACGGTTCCTACATTCAGAGTACACGCGTGAGCACACTGGAGTGCAGTATATATTATAAAATAGCTTTGTAAATTAACTCAAATGCCTGGCATTGCACAGCATGGCTAGTTGAAGGTGCAAATTACTTACTAGACTAATAAGTTAAATGCAACACGGTCTCACTGGGTCTGCTTTTTTAAAGATCGCAGCAGCCAAAAACCATCCCTTTTTTATTTATTACATAATGACATCTGAGTTGACAAAAATAGCAGCTCAATTTTTAAGCGCATTAAGATTTTCATATGAGATAGGCGCTACAGAGTGGAACTAGGTGAAGTCAGCGTCACTCCGTGAGATTATAAGGGCGCGAGCAGACACAAGAAAAGTAAAAACATCCGCGCAACCGCGCACCGGGCTGATCAGTGCAAAAGACAAGCAGTTTGCACTTTCCTGGCACGTTTAATTGTTCACCTTCTCTTGCAGTTGAGATGTTGTGCGGACGAACCGCACCCGCCCAAAAGCAAACTCGTTGTATTTTAGACAGTGACGTTTTCGTCTTGTAAGCACACAGTGGTCTTGAATCTTGACCCCTGTGTTCACATGCATTTCTCTGCTTTTTAATCCTGACACCGGGTAGCGTTATTAAAGTTGCAACAGAGCTAACCCTGTAGCCAGTTTTAATTCACCTATATTATAGCACTGCAATTTTTTTGCAATCACACGAAGCTCTCATAGGGTCTTAGTACACCCGACCTCCCAAACTAAAACATCCCTGAGTTCCTCCCTCGTAGAGAGGGGGTTGTAGCCCGCGTGAGGACTAGGTTCCTCACGCGAGGAGGTACCCCTATGATGAAGCATGACACCTTTGGTGTGTGAGGGGAACTGTCCTTAAAAAGGGATATCCCCCGTTCCGTCACTTTTATCTCTTTATCCATGTTCTGGACCTCCATATTATTTCGGACCCAGGGCCTCTTTTTGTGAAAAACGTTTAATTGTTCACCTTCTCTTGCAGTTGAGATGTTGTGCGGACGAACCGCACCCGCCCAAAAGCAAACTCGTTGTATTTTAGACAGTGGCGTTTTCGCTCGCGATCCACCACCCCCGCCCTCCCACCAGCCGAAAATGCTCAACTCAAGAAACAGAAAATCACGAACGAATTTATGATAACAAGCTACTGTAGCGCAGGCACAAAAACAGGCAACAATAGAGAGACCAGGCAACAATAGAGAGACCAGGCACAAAAAGCATGCAGGGGGCTCAGAAACGCAAACTCTTCGCCTACTACAGGACAGCCAACGCGCCACGCTGGGAGTCGGCAGCAGGGCAGACGTGGTGGGTTACAGCAGTTCTATGGAACGCGCGCACGCGAGAAGAGAGGAGGAGGTCTCAAGCAAATAGTGCTTACAGAGTAATTGAAGGAGGCCGTGTCCCTCCGCAAGTAAACGATCCAATCCCGGTGGGCTGGCCCAAAAGCGGACAGGGTGGCAACCCTCAGTGTAATGATTGCCTCCGGTGCAATCATTACACTGTGTTTTGCATCATCCATGACGCAAAACGACGCGCACCAATCAACATTGCAGGCGGTGCAGCGACACGACTTCTGGAATCGTATCGATTCCAAGAAGCCCTCGCATGGCGAGAGCAGCGCATGCGCTGCTTTCGCCAGGCCGAGACCTAAAAAGTCTACTCTGATTTAATTGCGCCCGGTGCCAGCACTAGTGTGACCACTTGACATGGAGGCAAATTCTGGACAGGACTGTAAAAAATTCAGGACAAAGCAGTGGCGTAGCTGGGGTGGTGGGGGGCGGTCCTCCCCGGGCGGCACTGTTTTTTTTGGGGTGGCGGGAGTTGTGTCTGTCAACCTCCCGGCCCCGAGAACAAGATGTGCGTCGCCCGGCACCCCCCTGCAACAAGTCGGCCGACACCCCCGCTCTTACCTGCACCTGGGTGGCGAAATTAGGGGCTGCCCCGGTGGCAGAATGTCTAGCTACGCTACTGGGACAAAGAGTCAAAATTCAGGACAAAAATTCAGGACAAAGGGTCAAAATTCAGGACAAAAACTCACGACAAAAAGTCTGTTTTACAGACACATCGAAGGAGAGGTCCTACCCCACTATTTTATCAGTGCATTTATTTCCTATTTTCTACATAACACTACATATTCACTATGGTCTTTATGTGACTGCCTCTATGTATGCTACATTCAGGTGGCACATTATGTCCTTGTTCAATAGTAAATTTATGACCTTGAGCACAGTGTCAAGTACATCACCCCTATCCAGAATTACCCAAACTTCCTTGGAGAGAAAGCAACAGCAATTTGTGGGGACGTTTCTAAACATTTCAAAACCCATGGCAAACAGTTTCAGTTTCGGAAACATTAAGGTAAGTGCCCATCTGCTAGTTTAGACAAGTTGAACAAAAACATCTGCCTCACCTCAACCTCCAGTCAACCTTAAATCTAAAGAAAATTAATGAGGCAGCGCAGATGGTTTGGGCGACAGTCTCACACGATGTCAGGATGTGAGGTACCCACAGCTTGTCTGTAGTCTCACAGCGCCAAGAAGGTCCGGCTGCTGCATTAGTGTGCATCAGGGACTCTATATGTATCTCAGGACTGGGAGCCCGAACCACCAGAGAAAGAGAATTAAAAAGCAAGATGAAGTCCAGATCAGATGGGAGATCCGCAGCAACTGATTCAAAGGGTCGTTGCTAAGAACCGGATAAATAAAGAAGAGAAGAACAAGGCAGGACAATTCTTAAATTCAGACAAATATGCAAGATTACGCCGGTGTAACAGAAATTCCACCCAGGGCTACTTTTGATATGAAATTCCTTTTCTCTGGTTTCAGTCTGCAAAATGTTTCCACTGTGCATGCCAGACACTTGTGCTCTGCACTATTTTTTTTCATTTTCCAGCAAGGGTGATTTTACTCCGTATTGTGGTGTCACTCAAATGTGCTGCCCCACCCCCGCACACCTTTAAAACCTCACGCGGCATCTTTGCCACATCCCCTCTGAATGGAGTGATTTGGCACATAAATGTGATACTGTACCCCTGAAAACTCTGCAGTGAGGGTGATTTAAATGCAATCTCACATCCTGGTGCAAAATCAACATTGGTGCAACATGGGCAGATGTGAAAACACTTTTAGAAGCATGAGTCACACTTGAATGAATGGATGAGGTATTTTGTAAAGCGCTCAGCCACTACTAGCGTGCCACGGCGCTGGGACAGAAATTGACAAAAAAAGGAAGGGATTCGGTTAGTGTTAAAGAAATGGGTTTTCAAGTGTTTCGGAAACAGTTTCTTATCTGGAATCCAAGACCGAGCAGGATGAGCCACCCCCTTCTTCCTTTTAGTGAAGGGGATGAGAGCGCAGGGGTCTTTGGGTGCAATACAAGGTCACTCTTTCATGCAGGCATGAGGGACCAGTTTTATAGAAGGCAGAGTGTGCTATGGTCAGAGCCTCATGCAAGGTCTACAGTTGACCCTCATGTGATCCATTCCTGTCGCGGGCACTAGGCCCAGGCACACAAGTGGGGTAGCATTTTTATCGGGACTAGTGGGGTAACGCTGGGTGATAGAAACTCTTTATGGATCCCTGCACATTCCTGTAGTTTACATCACAGAAATGCAAGGTAAATGAGTGTTTTTATTCAAAGTTTCACCTTTGCAGGGTATTCTGGGTAAGAAAACGTTGGAGGATCTACACAAACAACACCTCCCTGGACACCCCCGGTTGTCTACTTTTCAGAAATGTCTGGGCTTGATAGGTTTCCCTACATGGTTGCGAACCCCAGGACTAATTAGAACACCTACTGCAGTTGTAATTATCATCACAATACGTCTTTGACTCTTCCTTGTCGTGGGCACTTGGCCCACCTACACAAGTGAGGTTGCATTTTTATTGGGAGACCTGGGGCAAGGCTGAGTGGTAGGAAATTTGTGCTGTCCCGGTGATCCCATAACTTTCCCAACACAGAAATGTGAGGAAAATGTGCCTTTTTAGCTAAATTTGAGGTTTGCAGGAAATTCTCTGTTAGAAAGTGTTGGGGGATCCATGCAAGCCACACATCCCTGGACTCCCCCAGGTGTCTAGTTTTCAGAAATGTGTGGGTTTGGTAGGTTTCCCTAAATGGCCGCCGAGTACAGGACTAAAAACACAGCCCCCCCGCCCTTGCAAAACCAGGTCGTTTTGTGATAGATAATTTTGATGTCTCCACAATATGTTTTGGGGCCTTCCCTGTCGCGGGCACTTGGCCCACCCACACAAGTGAGGTAGCATTTTTATCAGGAGACCTGGGGAAATGCTGGATGGTAGGAAATGTGTGGTTCCATGCAGATTCCAGGACTTTTCCTCACAGAAATACAAGGAAAATGTGTTTTGTTAGGCAAATTTTGAGATTTGTACGGGATTCTGGGTAAAAAAACCTGTTAAGAGCCACACAAGTCACCCCATCCAGGACTGCCCTCGATGTCTAGTTTTAAAAAATGTGCTGGTTTGGTAGGTTTCCCTAGGTGCCGGCTGAACTAGGGACCAAAGTCCACAGCTAGGCACATTGCAAAAAAAGGATCAGTTCAGATTTCATTGGAAAAATGTGATGTGTCCATGTTGCATTTTGGGCTGTTTCCTGTTGGTGGCACTAAGCCTACCCTCACAAGTGAGTTACCATTTTTATTGGGAGACTTTGGGGAATGCTGGGTGGTGGAAGTTTGTTGATCCATGCAGATTCCAGAACTTTCCATCACAGAAATGTGAGGAAAATGTGTTTTTTCAGTCAAAGTTTGAGAATTGCAAGTGATTCTAGGTTACAGAACCTGGTGAGAGCCAGACAAGTCACCCCATCCTGGATTTCCCTGGGTATCTAGTTTCCAAAAATGTACATGTTAGCTAGGTTTCCCTCAGTGCCAGCTGAGCTATGGCCCAAATCTACTGCTAGGCACATTGCAAAAAAGGGGCAGTTTTCAGTGGATGAGTCCACATTGTGTTTTGGACGTTTCCTGTCGCGGGCACTAGGCCTACCCACACAAGTGAGGTTCCATTTTTATTGGGAGACTTAGGGGAACACAGAATTGTAGAACAGATGTTATAACCAATTGTCTTTCTCTGCATCTGTGCCTTCCAAATGTAAGACAGTGTGTAAGAAAGAAGATATTTTGATAAATGCCCTCTAATGCTGGTAGTACGGGTACCCACGAATTCAGAGATGTGCAAATAACCACTGGTTCTAAACTGCATATCTTGTGCCCATTTCGGAACAACATAGCTTTCCTTGATACACATTTTTCACTCTTTATATTTTACCAAATGAATTGCTATATACCCGGAACACAATGAAAAACCATTGTAAGATGCAGTTCACTTATTGGTTCTTGAAAAACCCACAAACCCTATGTATCCCCACAGCCAGAAGGGTCTAGCAGATGTAATGGTATATTGCTTTGTAATTCGGCCATTGTGACAAGAAGCTAGAAATGAAACTGTTGTCACAAATGGCAATTTTTTGTACTAATTTTCAATATTTTTTTCTTTCAACACTTAGGGGCTTGACTACAAGCCCCTTGCGCTGCCGGTGTGTCACTTTTAATATGAGAAAAAGTTATGTATCGGCGGCGCAAGCGGCTTGTAAATAACCCCCTTAGTTTTTTAGGGAAGACCTTGAAGGATCTACACAAACGACCCCTTGCTGAATTCAGAATCTTGTCTAGTTTTCAGAAATGTATAGTTTTCTGGGATCCACCACGAGATTCACACCTGTTTCCGCCACAAACTTGAAGGAAGTTGAAAGCAAAAAAAACTAGCAAAAATTGGCTCTGTCCCAGTAAAACGCCAAAACTATGTTAAAAAATGTAGGGCCATATTATCAAGAACTCGCTTTAGCGGCAGGAAACTTGATGTCCTTCACACCAGAACCTGGGCTTCTATTGGAATTCTATAGGGCATATTATCAAGCCCCTTATCGCCGTTCTTGATAATATGGCCTGTAGTCTTTTAAATCAAGTTCACCTGTTTGGAACAGTTGGGAAGGTGGTGATTTTAGCACCGCAAACGATTAATTGCTGCCTTTTGCAGGAAATAAAACAGACACTTTCATCGGCAGCATTTTTTCACACTTTTCCCCCCAAAAAACAAAATTTTGCTATAACCCTGGGTACCTTCAGAATCCCCAGGATGTTGGAAAAAAAGACGCAAATTTGCTGTGGATAGCTTATGTGGATAAAAAGCTATAGAGGCCTAAGTGCAAACTACCCCAAATAGGCAAAAAAAGGCTTAGCACTGTGGGGGAGGAGGGAATGGCATAGCAGAGAAAGGGTAAATAGGCAAAATACAGGAAATGTGCCATCAATACGTTTCGAATCAAACGTACAATTCGTAAGTACAAAGAACTTAGTAAAGTTCAGCATAAAGTCGCCTTATAAGAATGAGGGATGGGGCTCTGGGATACAGAGAAAAGCGAGTACTTTTATACACAAGTACATGGTTGTCAGGATTTGCACCACAGACGAAGAAGCGAGAAGAACCATTTTACTACAGAATACATTTGAAGATTCGCTCGGAGTGCTATTACATTGGGTTCAGTCGTTCTCGCAGTGGGTTCAAGCCCGATAGTTGATTCATTGCACAGTGATAGCCTGGAGGGGTTGGTTTGCCCTTGGTTAGGTACACTGTGATTTATTATTTGTAAAGCTCACAATTCTTTATTAAGAACAAGAAGTATCAGTACTAGTCATCTCACAGTGTATTACAGTCAATCAATCAATTAGGGAATTGTGAAGCGCTCTACTCACCTGTGAGGGTCTCAAGACGCTGGGGGGGGGGAGGGTGCAGCTCCGGTCAGCCGAAAAGCCAGGCCTTGAGGCTCTTCCTGAAGATGTGCAGGGTCGGGGAGCGTCTGATGTTGACCGGGAGCTCGTTCCAGGCCATGGCTGCGATGTAGGAGGACAGTGTAAACACAGCTTATGTTAGCATAAGCTCGGTTTGTAATGTATACAAAGGAAAAAGGGAAAAACAGCGCTCACTCACTTAACATGGCATGAAGGGATACAACAGGTAAAGACTCATGACATAAACCAAACAACATCATAGAAACAGAGCTACACAAAATAAGTTATTTCTAGAAGTGCCTAAATCATAAATAAATAGTAATCCCCTTTACCGTACAAGCAAGGAAAATTACATCGCCCCATTGAAGCAATATAAACTTAAACCCCAGGCACACACTAAATCGTATCACAATTCATGCAAACAACTAATGCACAATGGTTCTTCTTCGTTGTCTTTATTTTCTTAACTTCTTTTGCCCAGCCAACACGTGTTTCGTCCTATAGGGAGTTCACTACGACTTCTTCAGGACTAAAACATACAATAAACACCTGGTTGCAGTGTGCAGACAACACACCACAATATAAAACACCCGTATCCTGGGGCTACATGTTTCTAAGTACACAATATTAAAAACGGTGTGTCTAGCAGGTGGAAACCCATGCACAAAAGTTAGACCATCGTTCTGATCAATGCCGTGTGTATACAAAACACTCTGACACATTGACATATAAAATTAACAATCTCTAAATTAAAGAGCTTAAATCGTGGGACGTGGTGCAATTCTGAGAACAATTAGAACTGCACCTTGTGTGTCAGCACTAATTTAGCCGGCACAATCATGTGTGTTATCAAAATCCCAGGCAAGAAAATGCCCCGTAATCAGAGAGCACATACCTGTGGTCCGGGGGTCCAGAGTTTCAGGTGTCCGGGGGCTAGGGGTTCAGAGGTCCAGGGGTCCATGGTTCCAAGGGTCCAGCGGTCCAGAAGTCCATGGGTTCAGAGGTCCAGGGTTCCAGAGGTCCATGGGTCTGGGGCACCCAGGGTCCGAGGTCCAGGGATCCTGGGGTCCAGGTATTCAGAGGTTCAGGTGTCCAGGGGCTGGGGGTTCAGAGGTCCAGGGTTCCATGGTTCCAGAGGTCCAGGGGTCCGGAGGTCTAGGGGCTCAGGGGTCCAGGGGGACAGGAGGTCCATAGCTCCAGAGATCCAGGGTTCCAAATGTCCAGAGGTCCAGGGGTCCAGTGGTCTGGGAGTCCAGGGGACAGGAGACGGAGGTCCAGAGGTCCAGGGATACAACAGTCCAGGGGTCCGGGGCTCCAGAGGTTCGGGTATCCAGGGGTCCAGGAGTCCAGAGGTCCAGAGGTCCATGGGTCTGAAGGTCCTGAGGTCTTGGGGTTCGGAGGTCTGGGAGGCCGGGGCTTCAGGGTTCCAGGGGTCCGGGGGTCCAGGGGGCTGGGGGTCCAGGGGTCCAGAGGTCCGGGGGACCAGAGGTCCGAAGGTCCTGAGGTCTTGGGGTTCGGAGGTCTGGGAGGCCGGGGGTCCAGAGTTCTAGAGGTCCAGGGGTCCATGGGTCCAAAGGTCCTGAGGTTTTGGGGTTTGGAGGTCTGGGAGGCCGGGGCTTCAGGGGTCCAGCGGTCCGGGGGTCCAAGGGTCCGGGAGTCCAGGAGTCCGGGAGTCCAGGGGTCTAGAAGTCCAGGATTCCAAAGGTCCAGGGGTCCGGGGGACAGAGGTCCGGATATCAGGGGGTCCAGGAGTCAAGAGGTCCAGGGGTCCAGGGGCCGGGGAGCCAGAGATCATGGGGTTCAGGGCCCAGGGGTCCAGAGGCCTGGGGGTCCAATGGTCTGGGGGTCCAGAGGTCCAGGGGTCCAGAAGTCCTGGGGTCCAGGGGTCAGAAGGTCCTGAGGTCTTGAGGTTCAGAGGTCTGGGAGGCCGGGGCTTCAGGGGTCCAGGGGTCCGGGGGTCCAGGGGTCCAAAGGTCGTGAGGTCTTGGGGTTCGGAGGTCTGGGAGGCCGGGGGTCCAGAGATCTAGAGGTCCAGGGGTCCAAAGGTCCAGGGGTCCAGGGGTCTGGGGGACAGAGGTCCGGATATCTGGGGGTCCAGGAGTCAAGAGGTCCAGGGGTCAAGGGGCCGGGGAGCCAGAGATCCTGGGGTCCAGGGCCCAGGGCTCCAAAGGCCCGGGGGTCCAATGGTCTGGTGGTCCAGAGGTCCAGGGGTCCAGAAGTCCTGGGGTCCAGGGGTCCGAAGGTCCTGGGTGTAAGGAAGTGGGTTTCTGTTGCAGTAACCCCCCCACTTTTTGACAGACCACTGATGCACTTTGACTTGATGTGCCCTGGGTCCCTGCCAATCAGGTTCCCAGGGCCTGTGTTCTTTCCCCAAAACTGTACCCAATTGGCATCTCTGGCCACAGGTCAGCCCCTGGTAAATGGTACCACAGGTACCCAGGGCACTGTGACCAGGGAAGACCTCTAAGGGCTGCAGCACTTATTGTGCCACCCTTAGAGGCCCTGTACCTTTACACACACACACTGCCTTTGCAGGCTGCGTGCTTTGGTGCAGAACAAAGTGAAGAGTCGACATGGCACACACCTCTGTGGGCCATGCCTACAACCCACTGCCCTGGCATAGGTCAGTCACCCCTCTAGCTGGGTGCACTATACCAGTGGTGAGGGTACAGGTGCATGAGCCCTGTACCCCTACAGTGTCTAAGTCCATTCTTAGACATTGTAAGTGCAGTGCTGCCATTAAGAGTATATGGTGCTGGGAGTTTGTCATTACGAACTCCACAGCACCATAATGGCTGCACTGAAAACTGAGAAGTTTGGTATCAAACTTCTCAGCACATTAAACCCACACTGATGCCAGTGTGGGATTTAATGAAAAATGCACACAGAGGGCATCTTTGAGATGCCCCTGAAAAACAACCAGCCTCTGGTGGGTTCCCTGACTGGTACACACCAGCCTGCCACCACGAGACATGTTTCTGGACCCCTAGGGTGGGAGCCTACGCTCCCTGAGCCCAGAAACAAAGCCTTTCCTGGGCGGAGGTGTACACACCTCCCCCAGGCCAAAGAGCCATCTGTGGCAGGGGAGCTTCAAAGGCCTGGCAGCCTTTGTAATGCGACCCCCAGCCTCTCCTGCTATCAGGAGCAGGCCCCCTTCCTGTCTCCCCTCCCTTTCGGCGGGAAGACAGGCGGGAAAACTAGCCAGCCCAGGAGGTGTGCCCACCTCTGCCAACTCCACCCCTCAGGTGGGGGAGGAGAGGTGAAGCCCACTCTCCAGTGCTCGCCATCTTGCAGATGGCAGGCACTCCCAATCAGGACTAGGGATTGTGCTCACTCCCCCACGTGGGGTGAGCACACCAAGGGTGTAGTCACCCTAAGGTCAGTAGCCCATTGGCTACTGACCTCAAGACCCCTAAACGCCCCTAAATACAGTATTTAGGGGGCAGCTCTGAACCAGGAAGGCAGATCCAGCAACTACAAGAAAAAGAAGAGAAGAAGAAGGACGAGAAGCCGTGCAGAGCTAACAAGAGGACGATGCCCACTGACTTGGCCCCAGCCCTACAGGCCTGTCTCCCCTCGAACCTGCTCCTGCAAAACCCCGTCGTGTCCAGCGGCCAGCAACCTCAAAAACCCCGGAGGACCTGCCTGCCTTCACTTTCCAAGCTGTTTCTCCCGTGAACACCGGACATGTTTGAACTGCAGCTTCTGGTGCCAGCCAGGAACCGCAAATCCCGCACACTCTGCACCCGCCGAATCCGGCCCGAGCTCGAGTGGGAAAATACCCTGAGGAGGTCCCCCGGCGATCCTGACCCGAGATCCGGCGACCCCTGACCTGCCTCAAGCCTCCTGACGACGCCTGCAGCCTCAATCCAGAGGACCCCCCCTACCGCGACCAGAGCGGGTAAGAAAATCCGACGTCCCAAGGCACCCCTGCACCCGATGCCCCACGGCCTTATGTGCCCAACCCAGCGGTGCCTAACCAACCCTCTACATCCCAACTTACCCCTCGAAGTGGTGGTAGCTCCTGGAAGATCCTCGTCCCCGAGCCTGCAGTGTTTCTTTGTCCCGGAGAATCTCCATTGAAATTAACAGGGCACCCGACCTCAAAACAGCACCCTGCACCCGGCCGCCCTAGAGCCGCTGAGGGTGCCCCTTTGGTGCTAACTTGGTCCCCAATGTGCCCTGAGCTTAACCCTAGGAGCTTTGCTCCCACAACCCCGTGGCCTGCTTGCCAGCAGCCACCAACCGGAGTCCCCCTATCCTCCATAGGATAACATTGGGCCTCAACACTCTGCACCCGGCCGCCCTAGTGCTGCTGAGGGTGCAACAACAGTGCATCACTGACCCTGGGAGACCCCTGAGTCTAACCCCAGAACCCTAACTCAACAGACCGATTACTTACCTCAAAACCGATAACTAATTTTTCCTCATAGGATAACATTGACGCTTTTTCTTCCAAAAAGTTTCTAAGTGTCGACTTTTGAAAACTACAAATATTCCTTAAAAATCAGCCGAATAACAAAAACGCATTTTCTCAACTGTTTTCAGGAAATGTCCCAGTGCTGAATCCAGGATCCAGCACTGAGTAAGAAAAAGTATCGATAACCTAACTTACCTGCTAAGTGAATTTCCTCCCATAGGATAACATTGGTGATTCTATGTGAAAAAGTTTCTAAGTGTCAACTTTTGAAATGCAATAATATTCTTTAAAAATCGTACCTTTAACCAAAACGCATTTACTCACCTGTTTTCAGGAAATGTCCCAGGGCTGAATCTAGGATCCAGTCCTGTGTTACCAAAAGTAATCTGAAAAGTAATTAACTGCATTTTACTTAAAAAGCCCATTCAATTGAATGTACTATACCTGCAATGTGTTGCAAACTGCTTACTTAAAACTGTAACCAAAACCAGTACAAGTTACACTGCAATTCTGAACTGTGTTCATACAAGTAATTTACTACTGAAAAGTATTTTTATGCTTACCTGTGCCAGGCTTGCTTGGTTCTAGAAATAAAACAACAGTATATTTTTTTTATACAAAACAATTGGCCTAGAGTTCAGTTCTTGAGTGTGTGGATTCATTTGCTGACTGAGTGTGTACATCAAATGCTTTACACTGTCCTCTGATACTGCCTTACTGCTCGACCAAGCTACCACTTTAGAGAGTAAGGTTCTATCTAACTTTAACCTCTGGAGACCCTTGGACTCTATACACACTGTACCTCACTTTGGTGCAGTATATATAGAGCCAGTTTCTCACACTTACTGCTCGACCAAGCTACCACTATTAGAGAGTAAGGTTCTATCTAACTTTAACCTCTGCCTACCTTTGGGGACTCTTGGACTCTATACACACTGTACCTCACTTTGGTGCAGTGTATATAGAGCCAGTTTCTTACACTGAGGTCTTGGGGTTCGGAGGTCTGGGAGGCCGGGGGTCCAGAGGTCTAGAGGTCCAGGGGTCCAGGGGTCCAAAGGTCCAAGGGTCCGGGGGAAAGAGGTCCGGATATCCGGGGGTCCAGGAGTCAAGAGGTCCAGGGGTCCAGGGGCCGGGGAGCCAGAGATCCTGTGGTCCAGGGCCCAGGGGTCCAAAGGCCCAGGGGTCCAATGGTCTGGGGGTCCAGAGGTCCAGTGGTCCAGGGGTCCAGTGGACTGGGAGTCCAGGGGACAGGAGATGGAGGTCCAGAGGTCCAGGAATCCAGAGGTCCAGGGGTCCAGAGGTCCGGATATCCGGGGTTCCAGATGTCCAGAGGTCCATGGGTCCAGGGGCAGGTGATTCAGAGGCCCTGGGGTCCAGGGCCCAGGGGTCCAAAGGCCCAGGGGTCCTGGGGTTTGGGAGACCAGAGGTCCAGGTGTCTGGAGGTCCAGCGGTCCAGCGGTCCGGGAGTCCAGGGGTCCAAGGGTCTGGGGGTCCAGAGGTCTAGGGGTCCTAGGGTCTGGGGGTTCGAGGGTCTAGACTCTAGGGGTTGGGTGTGTTTTCAAGTCCATCCAATAGTGAGTTTATCAGCCTTTTAGCTGCTACCCTTAAGGTAGAATACTTGTAGGTGATGGTTCAATCAATCAATCAATCAGGGTTTATAAACCACAATTACTTACCCGTGAGGGTCTCGAGGCTCTAAAGGGGGGGGGGGGCGCTCCGTAGTGTGCTGGGGCCATCCGAAGAGCCAGGTCTTGAGGTCTTTCATGAACTGGGGCAGTGTGGGGTTTGCCGGAGGTGGAGGGGGAGGCCATCTCAGGCCTTGGCTGTGAGGTAGGAGAAGGACTTTCCTCCCGTTCTGGTCTTGATGATGTGTGGGACGGTGGCCAGGGAGAGGTTGGCTGATCGGAGGAGTCTCTTGGGTGTGTGGAAGGAGGTATGCTGGTCCGATGTTGTGGAGGGCCTTGTAGGTGTGGGTGAGAAGTTTGAAGGTTATTTGTTTGATGTGGAGCCAGTGGAGATCATGGAGGTGTTGGGTGACGTGGTGGTGGCGGGGTCTGTCTAGGACTAATCTGGCTGCGGCGTTCTGGATGATCTGGAGCTTGTGAAGTCGTTTCCTGTTGATTCCGGCGTAGAGAGCGTTGCGGTAGTCCAGTTTGCTGCTGATGAGGGCATGCATGACCGTTTTTCTGGATTCGGGAGGGATCCATCTGAAAGTTTTTCAGAGTTTGTGTAGGGTGTTGAAGCATGACGAGGATACGGCGTTGATCTGGCGGTTCATCATGAGCGCTGAGTCTAGTATGATGCTGAGATTTCGTACATGGTCTGTCGGGGTGGGGGAATTTCCGAGGGCGAGGCCCCACCAGGTGTCATCCCAGGCAGATGGGGTGGGGCCAAGGATGAGGACTTCTGTTTTCTCTGAGTTGAGTTTTAGGCAGCTCCTCTTCATCCAGGTGTCAATGTCTTTCAACCCTTCTTGGAAGTTGTGCCTGGTGATGTTGGGTTCTTTGGTGAGGGAGAGGATGAGCTGGGTGTCCTCAGCGTAGGAGACTATGTTGAGCCCGTGGTTTCTGATGATGGTTGCGAGGGGGGCCATGTAGATGTTGAAGAGGGTGGGGCTGAGGGAGGATCCCTGGGGCACTCCACATCTGGTCTCTGTTGGTTCCGAGAGGGCAGCAGAGGGCTGCAGGAGAGGTGGAGAGTCAGCTCTCCCACCTTCACCCTGAGAAGTCCCCCCACCTCTCTGGGACAGGAGAGGGCTGCAGGAGGTATGGGTGGCGTCATCTCTCCTAACTTCATCCTGTCCTGTCCCCAACCTCTATAGGACAGCAGAGGGCTGCAGGAGAGGTGGGTAGAGTCAGCTCTCCTACCTTCACCCTGAGCAGTCCCCCCACTTCTCTGGGATAGGAGAGGGCTGCATGAGGTGTGGGTGGCGTCATCTCTCCTACCTTTCCCCTGTCCTGTCCCCCCACCTCTCTTTAAGACAGTAGAAGGGCTGCAGGAAGTGTGGCTGGCGTCTTCTCTCCTACCTTTATCCTGTCCTGTCCCCCACCGCTCACTGGAACAGGAGAGGGCTGCAGGAGGGGTGGGTAGATTCAGCTCTCCTACCTTCACCCTGTCCTGTCTCCCCACCACTCTCTAGGACAGGAGAGGGCTGCAGGAAGGGTGGGTAGAGTCAGCCCTCCTACCTTCCCCCTGTCCAGTCCCCCCAGCTCTCTCTAGGACAGGAGAGGGCTGCAGGAGGGGTGGGGGGAGTCTGCTCTCCCACCTTCACCCTGTCCTGTCCCCCACCTCTCTGGGACAGGAGAGGGCTGCTGGAGGAGTGAGTGGAGTCAGCTCTCCTTCCTTCACCATGTCCTGTTTCCCCACCTCTCTAGGACAGGAGGGACTGCAGGAAGTGTGGCTGGGGTCATCTCTCCTACCTCCATCCTGTTCTGTCGCCCACACCTCTCTAGGACAGGAGACGGCTGCAGGAGGGGTGGGTGGAGTCAGCTATCCTAACTTCACCCTGCCCTGTCCCCCACCTTTATAGGACAGCAGAGGGCTGCAGGAGAGGTGGGTAGAGTCAGCTCACCTACCTTCGCCCTGAGCAGTCCCCCCACCTCTCTGGGACCGGAGAGGGCTGCAGGTGGTGTGGGTCGCGTCATCGCTCCTACCTTCCCCCTGTCCTGTCCCCCCACCTCTATCTAGGACAACAGAGGACTGCAGGAAGTGTGGCTGGCGTCTTCTCTCCTACCTTCATCCTGTCCTGTCCCCCACGCTCACTGGGACAGGAGAGGGCTGCAGGAGGGGTGGGTAGAGTTCACTCTCCTACCTTCACCCTGCCCTGTCCCCCACCTCTCTAGGACAGGAGAGGGCTGCAGGAGGGGTGGGTAGAGTCAGCTCTCCTACTTTCACCCTGCCCTGTCCCCCACCTCTCTAGGACAGAAGAGGGCTGCAGGAGGGGTGGGTAGAGTCAGCTCTCCTACTTTCACCCTGTCCTGTCCCCCACCTCTCTGGGACAGGAGAGGGCTACAGGAGGGGCAGGTTGAGTCAGCTCTCCTACCTTCACACTGTCCTGTCCCCCCACCTCTCTTTAGGACAGGAGAGGCCTGCAGGAAGTGTGAGTAGAGTCTGCTCTCCTACCTTCTCCCTGTCCTGTCCCCCAACCTCTCTAGGGCAGGGGAAGACTACAGGAAGGGTGGGTAGAGTCCGCTCTCCTACCTTCACCCTGTCCTGTCCCCCACCTCTCTGGGCCAGGAGAGGGCTGCAAGAAGGGTAGTTAAAGTTAGCTCTCCTACCGTCACCTTGTCCTGTCCCCTCCTCTCTCTAGGGCAGTAGAGGATTGCAGGAGGGGTGGGTGGGGTCAGCTTTCCTACCTTCCCCCTGTCCAGTTCCCCTGGCTGGGTAGAGTCAGCTCTTCTACCTTCCCCCTGTCCTGTCCTCCCTGGCTGGGTAGAGTCAGCTCTCCTACCTTCCCCCTGTCCTTCCCTCCCTGGCTGGGTAGTGTCAGCTCTCCTACCATCCCCCTGTCCTTTCCTCCCTGGCTGGGTAGAGTCAGCTCTCCTACCTTCCCCCTGTCCTTCCCTCCCTGGCTGGGTAGAGTCAGCTGTCCTACCTTCCCCCTGTCCTGTCCTCCCTGGCTGGGTAGAGTCAGCTCTCCTACCTTCCCCCTGTCCTGTCCTCCCTGGCTGGGTAGAGTCAGCTGTCCTACCGTCCCCCTGTTCTGTCCTCCCTGACTCGGTAGAGTCAGCTTTCCTACCTTTCCCCTGGCCAGTCCCCCCTAGCTGGGAAGAGTCAGCTCTCCTACCTTTCCCCTGTCCTGTCCTCCCTGGCTGGGTAGAGTCAGCTCTCCTACCTTCCCCCTGTCCTGTCCCCGCTGGCTGGGTATAGTCAGCTCTCCTACCTTCCCCCTGTCCTGTCCTCCCTGGCTGGGTAGAGTCAGCTCTCCTACCTTCCCCCTGTCCTCCCTGGCTGGGTAGAGTCAGCTCTCCAACCTTCCCCCTGTCCTGTCCTCCCTGGCTGGGTAGAGTCAGCTCTCCTACCTTCCCCCTGTACTGTCATCCCTGGCTGGGTAAAGTCAGCTCTCCTACCTTCCCCCTGTCCTGTCCTCCCTGGCTGGGTAGAGTCAGCTGTCCTACCTTCCCCCTGTCCTGTCCTCCCTGGCTGGGTAGAGTCAGCTGTCCTACCTTCCCCCTGTCCTGTCTTCCCTGGCTGGGTAGAGTCAGCTGTCCTACCTTCTCCTCTGTCCTGACCTCCCCGGCTGGGTAGAGTCAGCTGTCCTACCTTCCCCCTGTTCTGTCCTCCCTGCCTGGGTAGAGTCAGCTCTCCTACCTTCCCCCTGTCCAGTCCCCCCTGGCTGGGTAGAGTCAGCTCTCCTACCTTCCCCCTGTCCTGTCCTCCCTGGCTGGGTAGAGTCAGCTGTCCTACCTTCCCCCTGCCCTGTCCTCCATGGCTGGGTAAAGTCAGCTCTCCTACCTTCCCCCTGTCCTGTCCTCCCTGGCTGGGTAGAGTCAGCTCTCCTACCTTCCCCCTGTCTTCCCTGGCTGGGTAGAGTCAGATTTGCTTCCTTCCCCCTGTCCTGTCCTCCCTGGATGGGTAGAGTCAGCTCTCCTACCTTCCCCCTGTCCTGTCCCCCCACCTCTCTAGGGCAGGGGAGGACTACAGGAGGGGTGGGTAGAGTCGGCTCTCCTACCTTCACCCTGTCCCCCACCTCTCTGGGACAGGAGAGGGCTGCAAGAAGGGTAGGTAGAGTTAGCTCTCCTACCTTCATCTTGTCCTGTCCCCTCCTCTCTCTAGGGCAGTAGAGGATTGCAGGAGGGGTGGGTGGGGTCATCTTTCCTACCTTCCCCCTGACCTGTCCTGCCTGGCTGGGTAGAGACAGCTCTCCCACAGAGCCTGCTCTCCTTGGCAGGAGTGTGGGGTTCAGAGGCCCATGAGAAAGGGTGGAGTGTGGCAGGACACCAGTGTGAGAAG
The DNA here is from genome assembly GCA_963921515.1 of Calotriton arnoldi. Lineage (NCBI taxonomy): Eukaryota > Metazoa > Chordata > Amphibia > Caudata > Salamandridae > Calotriton > Calotriton arnoldi. The sequence goes on along the minus strand of CAWUFW010022136.1, from coordinate 84,046 downwards.
TTGGCCTGGTATATGCTGTTCACTAATTAAAGTGGACACCTTGCACCAGGGCAAATCGACTCTTATGGTAGATAGGTTTAAGACAACCTTTTAAAGAAAGCTATCCTAGTGGTAGCTGTGGAGAGCAGCCTTCAGGCTAAGTCTTGAAGGAATGTAAAGCAGCTTGTTTTACCATATAATCTCTTGAATCACCAAATGAAAAGACACCACACAGGTATATATATCAAATATATATGTATTTATTTCTAAATAACTCTCTACTAATCTCTTTATGAGATTAGAAGATAAACATATGCACAAATCAACGTTTCACAATAAGTTAAGCACAAAATATGGCTGGGGCCCTAGGGGCGTACCAGACCATATACTAAAAAGGGACTTAGCAACAACGACTTGCAGGGAGACAAGGCCTAGGGCCTTCAGAAGTGCTGGGGCCTCACGAAGCCACCCAAGGCAGGTAAGTAAAGGACCCACGGGGGACGCGTGCAGTGTGGATACACAGGCGCGGATCGCCGTTGACTTCAATGGGGCAAGTCGCGGTTGGAAATTAAGAGTTCTAGGATACTTCGGGAGAACCTACAAGCAAGTCACTTACAGGGTAAGTAGTTCTAGGGCCCACACCCACAGGAGCACCGTAGTGCTGGAGTTACCTCACCCAGGGAAGCCGGGTGCATAGGTGTCCTTTGGTGTCGGGTCGCGGCGTCGTTTTCAATGGCGAACAAAGAAGACTTGCTGCTTGCGGGAGCTGAAGAAGTGTCCGGTGGAATCCAAGCCTGGATTCTGAAGAAGGATGACCTGAAAGCAGAGGGGACAGTGTTCAAAGTCACTTGGCAGTGACTCGGGGCAAGGAAGATGGATGCCCACCGTCGTCGGTTGATTCAGGTCGGTTGCGGGTGCCTTGACTCTTCAGCCACGAGGTCCAGGAGGCATCGACGACGACCAGGAGCTGGATTCTGTGTGTCCCACGAAGTCTGCAGCTTACTGCGGTGTCGGCAACTCGATTGAAGCCAACAAGCCTTGGCAACAGCAAGTCTTGGGGAGATGAAGAAAAGTCGATGGCACAGACCAGCAAGGTCTGAGGGACTCACCCAGCGAGGGTAAGTCAGGGCAGGCCTGGAGCAACCAGGGGAGCCCTTTGGTTTCTTTAAGAAGTCTTCTGGGGACCCACGAGCCGGCTGGCAAGGGATCGCAAAGACACCTCGGGCGGAATCACTCAACAGGGGCCCACGGTCACTCGGGATGGTGTAGGCCTCTGATCTTCGGAGGGATTCCTGCTGGAGGTCGGGACCACACGTGGTCCAAAGCACAAGTTTGTAGAACGTTGTGAAAGGGTTGCACTCGACAATAGTACACGGTACCCAGGGGTCGCAGTTCCTCGTCACTCGTGGGGTCCACTTGCCTCAGCTTCGCTGGGGACTCACGATGGCCTTGGAGAAGTCAGGAAATCCACTTCTTGGGCTGCAGGAACTTCGGACTCCGGCGGGAGCGGCGTAGTTTGCGACCGTTGTTGTCGTTTTTGGTGCCTGCCAAGCAGGGAGTCACTCCTTGACTCCAAGGGAGATTCTTCTGTCTTCCAAAGGTAGTGGAACGTCGAAGGGCCAGGATTCTTCTGTAGAGCGTCGTCCAGGGATTATCTAACTAGCAAGTTCAAGGGTTCCCCTTCTTATACTAAAAAGAGGGATGGACTAGCTCTATGACCCCACCTATGGGAGGGTCAAGGGAGGGGTGGCTACACCCACTTCCCTTTGTCCAGTTTCGCGCCAGAGCAGGGGCAGGTAGCCCCTGAGCCGGTTTGAACTGGCATATGCACAGAGGAGCCTTCTGCTCCCCCAGTGCAGGACTTCAAAGCACTCTAAGAGTGCACCCACCCAGCCCCAATACACTAAACCCTGTCTGGGAGGTGGTTACACCTCCCTGTGACAGGATGCCTATTGTTGGGCTTCCTCCACTGTGAGTTTCGGTCATCAGCAGGAGGGCAGCCCAGTGTCTGTGACTGGTGGCATCCATTTTGTGATGCCAGGGCTCTTCAGGATTCTACCGCGTTTCCACAGCAGGTACATGTCTTAACCCTCTAGAAGGGTGGAATGCTACCCCCGCCGCCAGGATTGGCGGGGGGGTAGTATTCCAAGATGTTTGACACCAAACACGACATGTTTTGATGCAGCCATTCCAAAGTTAGCATTTTACCGCGAGGATATAATGCACTTAAGAGTATATGGTTTAACCGCATCCACAAACAGCACCAGAGAATAGACTCTGAGAGCTGCAGAGGGGCCCTGCTCAGGCAGAGGCACCCCCTCACATAGAAGCCAAGCACCCTGCCCTCAGGATTGATAGGGCCTGCCTTAGGGGTGACTGATAGGTTTATATGTGTGTGCAGGAGAGATATAGGAAACCTATATCTCAGTGAGGGGTGCTAGCACCACCTCACCCAGGCTGCAGTAGCAGGCCTGTGGTGTCAGATTTAGACTGCTTCCCAGGGGTGGCATAACACATGCTGCAGCCCCTGGTAGGCCTGTGAAGTACCTATGCCCTTGGTACCTAAGGTACCATATACTAGGGACTCATAAGGCACCACAGTATCCAATCACTAGTGCACCTAGAGTGCACTCCATGTCGTTTAGAGAGAGCAGATAGACTGGGGCCCTGAATAGCAGAGTCCCAGTCCAACTAAGTCATAAACCAGCAAAACACCAGGAAAAAAGTGGGGGCAACCATATAGTCAGATTCCACCTTCCTACAACCAGGTATTATTCTGTACCATGAGAAGATAGAAATAGGGAAGTTCCCTGGGCAGGGGGAGGCATCACGTACATTTGGTAATAATAAAGTATTACTGCCCTCTGCTCATGAAAGGAATAGAGGTGAATGCCCCTTGTAGATGGTATTAAGCTCTGTCCGTTACCTTCTCTGCAACTGTGGACCCGAGCTGAAGGTGATGATGCAGTATGAGGAGGCAGGGCAATTCAACTCACAAAAAGAGAAGGACAAAAACCGCATAACAGAGGGGACCCTACTGTAAACAGTTCTGTCTATGTTTCTGTCCCAGGCAAATTGCAACAGAATTAAAAAAAAAAAAAAAATTAGGAAAAATTTAAGGGGAAAAAAATCAACAGATTTTTAAATACTGCCCTCACCCACCAATTAGTGGCATGCTTCATCATAGGGCCACTTACAACGCCCAGGTGCAGACCAACACACTGGGCTGAGCGCTGAGTTTAAAAAAAAGAAAAGATCAAGCAAGAAGAGGGGTGAAATAAGATAAGGAAAAGTATTCCAAAGAGGGATCACTAGTGCAGAAAAAAATGTGCTAAAACTACCTCAGGAAGTACCACCTACAGTCCTTTATTTTTGGTCTCCCTTGGCAGGATTAAAAAATTAAAACGCGGGGTGTATGGGAGGAGTTACCACTCCTTACCCCCTACTACATATACCAACATGTTTCGGCTGATTTTTACTTGCCCTTCTGGGTCATCGGCCTTCTTCATGGTCACGATCCCTCGTAACCTTGGCAATAAATTACCAATTGAACAATTTAGTGAAAAAGTGGTTAAATTAACCTTACTTATCCGTCAGTAACACATTCTTCATTAATGTCTGTGAAAGAGAAAAATATATTTAAAAAATCGTGAGTAAACCCCTCTAGACACCTACACACATGAAAAGGGCTATTGAGAATATTACCATCCCATTTATCGGGAACCCACCTGCGTGGATCTCCCAAAACCCAAGTGTTGCTATAAACACATTGTGAAACAGACACAAAGCACCCATCACCCTGTGAAAGGTACAGATTTACAAACCGATAGCAGGTTGGTAATGTATACACAGAAGCCTTCAAAATGAAGCTACTCTCATATTCTCTTACCCCAGTTTCATGGTAAAATCTCCGGACCCGGGACCGCCGTGGGGACACCACCCTGTAGTCACACACTGCAGAATAGAGTAAATACTGAGCCAGACTTGCCCAGGATTACATGATTAAATGTTTCTGCAGAGTCTGTGTCGTTTACCCTCTCTGTTGTTGTATCTCACTTATGTTCGCAGCGATAGTTAAAACAGAGTATCCCCTTAAGGCAAGGACTCAAATGGGCATTCATTAGCACGCTTTTTGCCCTTACGGCGAGTTGACCTTGCCGTTGTAATGTTTTATCTCTATATTGCCTCCAAGTACCATTGTGATCAATGCGAGGCTCCGTTAAGGAAAGAGATTTTAAGTCACTCTCCCTTCCATCTTATCGTAAGCGGCTACAGGGCTCCATTAAGGAAAGAGATTTTAAGTCACTCTCCCTTCCATCTTATCGTAAGCGGCTACAGGGCTCCATTAAGGAAAGAGATTTTAAGTCACACTCGCTTCCATCTTATCGTAAGCGGCTACAGAATGTAGACACCTTCTGTCTTTCTAATACAATGTTTTGTGGAAAGATTGTGCTCTCTCAGACCCTCAAAGTTAGGTGCTCTAACCCAGCCGGGTTTCACACTTAGCCATTATACCTCCCGCTCCCTGCTTACTTCGTCATGGGTCGGTGTGTCCGGAACATGCTGTAGGAAGGTGGAATCTGACTATATGGTTGCCCCCACTTTTTCCTGGTGTTTTGCTGGTTTATGACTTAGTTGGACTGGGATCCTGCTATTCAGGGCCCCAGCCTAGCTGCTTCCTCTATAAAATGGTTTCCATGTGCCTTAGGCACATCTCTGATTGGAATCTGGAGTGCCCTTATAAGTCCCTAGTATATGGTATACTATGTACCCAGGGCATAGGTACCTCAGAGGCCTACCAGGGGCTGCAGCATGTATTGTGCCACCCCTGGAAGGCCATCCAAACTGACACCACAGGTCTGCTACTGCAGCCTGGGTAAGGTGGTGCATGCACCCCTTACTGTGATCTAGGCTACCTATATCACTATATACATACACACATATAAACCTATAAGTCACTCCTATGGCAGGCCTTATCAATCCTGAAGGCAGAGTGCGTGGTTCCTATGTGAGAGGGTGCCCCTGCATGAGCAGGGCCCCTCTGCAGCGTTCGGAGACCCTTCTCTGATGCTGTTTGTAGTGCAGCCTGACCATATACTCTTAAGCGCATTATAACCTCGCGTTAAATGCTAACTTTGGGATGGCTGCACGGAAACATGTCGTGTTTGGTGTCAAACATCTTGGAATACTACCCCCCCGCCAGTTCTGGCGGCGAGGGGTAGCATTCCACCCTTCTAGAGGGAAAGACATGTACACACCGGTATGCCCGGTACTGACTTTCCAGAGCCCTGGCATCACAAAATGGATGCCGCTGCCACAGACACGAGTCTGGCCTCCTGCTGCTGACCGAAACTCCGGCAGGGGAGGCCTGGACAATAGGTTTCCTGTCCCAGGGAGGTGTGACCACCTCCCCAGACAGGATAGTGTGTACTGGGGCTGGGCGGGAGCACTCTCGGGTGCTTTGAAATCCTGCACTGGGGGCACACTTGGTGTCCCTGTGCATACCCCAGTTCAAACTGGCTTAGGGGCTTCCAGCCCCTGCTCTGGCGCGAAACTGGACAAAGGGAAAGGGGTGTAACCACCCCTCTGCCCTGGCCCTCCCATAGGTGGGGCCACAGAGTATGTCCAACCCCTACCTTAGTATAAGTAGGGGAACCCAGTCCTTAGGACTTTAGATTTACCTGGACGAAACTCTGACACAGAATCCTGGACCTTCGACGCTCTACTTCAAGATTAGAGGACTGAAGAATCTCCCTTGGGGTCAAGGAGTGACTCCCCTGCTTGGCAGGCACCAAAGAAGCAATTGTCCGGTCTGCATCGCTGAAGCTCCCGTCGGACTCCGAAGTCTTTGCATCACCAGAGGTGGATTTCCAGACTTCCCCGAGGCTGCCCTGAGTCTCCAGCAAAGCTGAGGCCCGTAGCTGTCGTGGGTAACGTGGAACCATGACCCCTGGACACCGATCGCATTTGCAAGTACATCCTCTTCTGGGTCTCCCACGAAGTCGTGCTTTGTGCTCCGAGTAGCCCCAGCCTCCAGCACCAACTGCACCGAAGATCACTGGCCTCCACTCCACGAGTGTCCTGTGAGCCAGCTCCACGTGCACCGTCTTGAGGCTCCTTCGCGGTCACTAGTCCGTTGGCTAGTAGGCCCTCCCGAAGGCCAATCTTTTTCTGCTTGGGCTCCCTGGTTGCTCCAGGTGTGCCCTGACTTATCCTCGCTGGGTGAGTCCCCCAGACCTTGCTGGTCTGCAACATCGTCCTTCTTCTATTTCCACGAGACTTGCCGTTGCCAAGGCTTGTTGGGTCCAATCCGTTCGCTGACACCCCTGCAATCGTCAGACATTGTGGGACAGCTCGAATCCAGCTCCTGGTTGTCGTCGACGCCTCCTGGACCTCGTGGCTGAAGAGTCAAGACGACTGTCAACCTACCTGAAACACTCGACATCGGTGGGCATCTGCTCATCGCCTTCCTGGTCACTGGCTAGTGACCCAGACTCTGTCCCCTCTGCTTTCAGGTTCTTCAGATCTTCGATCCACCTTTGGATCCACCCGAACACTTTCGACTTGGTCGCCAGCAGCACTTTGCAGCAGATCGCAATAGAAAGCGACGACGAAACCCGACCCCGAAAGACACCTATGCACCCGGCTCCCCTGGGTGAGGTAACTCGAGTACTCCGGTGCTCCCGTGGGTATTGACACTAGAACAGCCTAGTTGTCAAAGGGTTTGCTCCAAGTCCTCCTCTAAGTGTCCCTTTTCTTTTAAATTCTAATCGCGACTTTCCCCATAGAAGTTAACGGTGGTTCGCGGCTGTGTTCATACACTGCACGCGTCCCCCGTGGGTCCCCTGTGTCACTGCCTTGGGTGGTTCCTTGTGGTCCAAGCACTTCTACAGGCTCTAGGCCTTGTGTCTAGCTCAGTCGTGGTTCTTATACCACTTTATTGGTATATGGTTTGGTACGCCCCTGGGGCTCAAACGTGTATTTGTGCTATTACTGTAGATAACTAACTTATAACGTATGTACTTGAACTCTAGCCTCATAAAGAGACTAGAGGGGTGTGTTTAGTAATAAATACATATATTTTGAATATATACCTGGTGTGGTCCTCTTTCATTTGGTCACTCAAGAGATTATAGACTGGTAAAACAAGCTGCTTTACATTCCTTCAAGACTTAGCCTGAAGGCTGCTCTCCATAGCTACCACTAGGATAGCTTTCAATAAAGGTTGTCTTTAACCTATCTCCAATAAGGGGTTGTTTGGACTGGTGCAAGGTGCCCACTATAATTAGTGGACAGCATATGCCAGGCCAACTTCTCACATTGGTGTGCAGCGTGTGGGATTCCGGCTTGCTATTGTTTTACCAGATAATCTCAATTGAATTGATCAACTGAAAACCACTAAGGGTACCTAAGGTATATATAAATCAAGCTTAGAATACAGTAAGTTCTACTGAACTTAGAGTTGTGTGTTAAGGGACAGCACACCCTTTCTACAACTCAAGAGAGTTTAGTAGGCCACACTAGAGTAGGTAGTGCATACACCACACCTCACTAGTGATGTCTTCAAAGCCAGGACCCAATGAGTCCTTGCCAGAAGCCAGTGGGCTTCTTCCCTCCAAGTATGATAAACTCCCGTTCTTGGAATTGAGAGCATTATGCAATACTAGGAAGTTGAAGGCAGGTAAAAGTGCCAGCACCCAACACCTCAGGGAGGTGTTACTAGCTGATGATCTCAGCAGGCCCCTAGGGTCTGAAGGGGTAGAGCAAAGAGGGTGGGGAAGAAGATGAGGAAGGGGCCAGGGGTGAAGAAACCCAGCCCCCCTCTGAAACTGGTCAGGAAGGTGAAAATGACCTTGTCCTGGAAAACCCAATTCCTCCTGTGGAGGAGGAGGAGGAGAGGATCAGAATGACCTCCCCTTTGTCCCCCAGGAAGAGTTCTGAGTGTGCCCAGAAGGTCTAGGTCTCCTTCTCAGGAGTCTAACCACTCTGACACCTCAATAGGGACCTCTGTCTCCTCTCATAGGAGGGAATCCTCTCATGAGAGGAGAAAGAGACTGATTCAATATGAGCAAACTCAGCTTGAACTCAGGAAACAGCAATTGGCTATAGACAGGGAGTCCCTAGATCTCTATGAAGAGAGACAAAAGTTGGGACTAGAGTCCCATGGTGGCAGCAGTTTCCCCAAAGATAGGGAAAGGTCTTATGACCATAGAAACCTGAGCAAGATTGTCCCTCCCTACCAGAGTGGGGATGACATCCACAAATGGATAACTGCTCTAGAGAGGGCCTGTAAAGTACAGAGGGTCCCTCAGGAGCAGTGGGCAGCAATCTTGTGGCTCTCCTTTGCAGACAAAGGTAGAGACAAGCTCCTCACTGTTAGAGAGGAGGATGCTGACAATTACAAAGTCTTGAAGAGTGCTCTGATAGATGGGTTTGGCCTAACCACTGAACAGTATAGGTTGAAGTTCAGAGACACCCAAAAGGCTCAGACTCAAGACTGGGTTAATTTTGTAGATTGTGCTACTAAGGCTCTGGAAGGTTGGATACATGGCAACAAGGTGCATGACTTTTTAGGATTGTACAACTTGATTATGAGGGAGCAGATCCTTAATAATTGTCAAAACCAGCTTTTACACCAGTACCTGGTGGACTCTGATCTGACCTCTCCCCAAGAATTGGGAAAAAAGGCAGACAAATGGGTCAGAACCAGAGTAAAGACTAAGAATCAGGGTGGTGACCAGAAGAAAGATTCTACCAAGTCCCAAGAGAAAGGTGGGGATAAATCTAAGGATAAATCCACTACAGGGCCCCAAAAGTCCTCTTCTAGGGGTGGGTCCCAAACTCCTTCCTCTCCTGAAAAGAAACCCTATTGCCATGTCTGTAAAAAGCCTGGACACTGGAAAACTGATCCCAGTTGCCCCAGGATTGGCAATAAAGAAAATGTTCCTCCAACAACTACTACCACCCCTCCTGGTACTACCAGTAGTAATCCTCCAGTTGGGAGTAGTGTACCCAAAAAGTTAGGTGCTTTTGCAAGAGGAACAGAGGTGGGCCCTAGTTTAGACAGGACCCCCTCAACAGACTCCTCTGACTCTGATGGTGGTGTAGGATTTGCCACCTTTACCATGGGTCCCAATGCATTGGGCAGGTACAGACTGGAGCCAATAATTAATGGTCAGAAAGCTGTGGCATTTAGGGACACAGGGGCTAGTGTCACCATGGTGGCAGGGAACCTAGTCCCCCTCACCAGCTTTTACCTGAGTTTAAATACCAGGTGACCAACATTGATGGTGTCAGAACAGATCACCCCATGGCCATAGTCAATCTCAGCTGGGAAGGGGTCACAGGCCCAAAAGAGTGGCAGTGTCCCCAACCTTGCCTGTAGATTGCCTGATGGGCAATGATCTGGAAATTTCAGCCTGGGCTGAAGTTGAACACCAAACCCATCTGAGAATGCTGGGCGTCCCTGTAAAAGTTAGTGGGGCTGTGATGGCCACAGCCCCAGCCCAGGGAAACTTTGGAGAGATGGAGCCTGGAAGAATGGCCCACTCTCCCCCAAAGAGAGCACAAGGGTTGAAGAAAAGTCTTCTCCCCTCCAGACAGTAGGTAAGGGTCAGCCTCCTCAGGGAACTGACCCTACCCCTAGTGAAGGAACTGCCCCAGTGGTAGTCAGGTCTGGCCTGGCCCCACCCCTGATGGCAGAGGACCCTTCCAAGGTGGTACCCAGTCTGGAGCAGGTAACCTGCCCCTCTCTACCCTGCCTCAGTCAGCCCAGATCTGGAGAGGTCAGGGAGGTCAGTGGACCCCCCAGGGCCCCCTGTCCAGAGGAACCCCCCCATCAGCAGATTAGGGGCACCCAGGCTAGTAGCCCTAGCCAGGTGAACATTCCTCAACACACTGAGGGATCCCCCATACCTTTGTATAGGGACCTCCCCAGAAGGACTCTGTTAGGCAAGGGCAAACCTGGGACCAAAGGTTCCAAACCTGCCATGTCCCTCCAGTGGTCCATCCAAAGGGACCCAACCCCCAGCTGTAGGCAGCCAAAGGTTGACCCTTAGAGCACAGTGCAACTCAGTCATGGAAAGACAGGCATACATGGTGACCAGTGATCTGAGGAAGCTGAGACCAACCTTCCTAGGGCCTCACTTCCCTTCTCAGACACCCCACCAGCTTTGTACTTTACCAAAGCACACCACAGGTAGTAATTCCCCATGGTGGAGACCCTCTCATACCCTTAGGGTGAGGGATTGCTTAGTGGACCATAAGATAGGGGGCAACCATGCTAGTGCAGGTGTTTCCTTATATGGCCACTTAGTCAATAAAGGCTCAACTGGCCAAGGTTAGCCTTATCTCCTTTCGTTTGGGGGGGGTTATGTAGGAAGGTGGAATCTGACTATATGGTTGCCCCCACTTTTTTCCTGGTGTTTTGCTGGTTTATGACTTAGTTGGACTGGGATCCTGCTATTCAGGGCCCCAGTCTATCTGCTTCCTCTATAAAATGGTTTCCATGTGCCTTAGGCACATCTCTGATTGGAATCTGGAGTGCCCTTATAAGTCCCTAGTATATGGTATACTATGTACCCAGGGCATAGGTACCTCAGAGGCCTACCAGGGGCTGCAGCATGTATTGTGCCACCCCTGGAAGGCCATCCAAACTGACACCACAGGTCTGCTACTGCAGCCTGGGTAAGGTGGTGCATGCACCCCTTACTGTGATCTAGGCTACCTATATCACTATATACATACACACATATAAACCAATAAGTCACTCCTATGGCAGGCCTTATCAATCCTGAAGGCAGAGTGCGTGGTTCCTATGTGAGAGGGTGCCCCTGCATGAGCAGGGCCCCTCTGCAGCGTTCGGAGACCCTTCTCTGATGCTGTTTGTAGTGCAGCCTGACCATATACTCTTAAGCGCATTATAACCTCGCGTTAAATGCTAACTTTGGGATGGCTGCACGGAAACATGTCGTGTTTGGTGTCAAACATCTTGGAATACTACCCCCCGCCAGTTCTGGCAGCGGGGGTAGCATTCCACCCTTCTAGAGGGAAAGACATGTACACACCGGTATGCCCGGTACTGACTTTCCAGAGCCCTGGCATCACAAAATGGATGCCGCTGCCACAGACACGAGTCTGGCCTCCTGCTGCTGACCGAAACTCCGGCAGGGGAGGCCTGGACAATAGGTTTCCTGTCCCAGGGAGGTGTGACCACCTCTCCAGACAGGATAGTGTGTATTGGGGCTGGGCGGGAGCACTCTCGGGTGCTTTGAAATCCTGCACTGGGGGCACACTTGGTGTCCCTGTGCATACCCCAGTTCAAACCGGCTCAGGGGCTTCCAGCCCCTGCTCTGGCGTGAAACTGGACAAAGGGAAAGGGGTGTAACCACCCCTCTGCCCTGGCCCTCCCATAGGTGGGGCCACAGAGTATGTCCAACCCCCTACCTTAGTATAAGTAGGGGAACCCAGTCCTTAGGACTTTAGATTTACCTGGACGAAACTCTGACACAGAATCCTGGACCTTCGACGCTCTACTTCAAGATTAGAGGACTGAAGAATCTCCCTTGGGGTCAAGGAGTGACTCCCCTGCTTGGCAGGCACCAAAGAAGCAATTGTCCGGTCTGCATCGCTGAAGCTCCCATCGGACGCCGAAGTCTTTGCATCACCAGAGGTGGATTTCCAGACTTCCCCGAGGCTGTCCTGAGTCCCCAGCAAAGCTGAGGCCCGTAGCTGTCGTGGGTAATGTGGAACCATGACCCCTGGACACCGATCGCATTTGCAAGTACATCATCTTCTGGGTCTCCCACGAAGTCGTGCTTTGGGCTCCGAGTAGCCCCAGCCTCCAGCACCAACTGCACCGAAGATCACTGGCCTCCACTCCACGAGTGTCCTGTGAGCCAGCTCCACGTGCACTGTCTCGAGGCTCCTTCGCGGTCACTAGTCTGTTGGCTAGTAGGCCCTCCCGAAGAGCCAATCTTTTTCTGCTTGGGCTCCCTGGTTGCTCTAGGTGTGCCCTGACTTATCCTCGCTGGGTGAGTCCCCCAGACCTTGCTGGTCTGCAACATCGTCCTTCTTCTATTTCCACGAGACTTGCCGTTGCCAAGGCTTGTTGGGTCCAATCCGTTCGCCGGCACCCCTGCAATCGTCAGACATTGTGGGACAGCTCGAATCCAGCTCCTGGTTGTCGTCGACGCCTCCTGGACCTCGTGGCTGAAGAGTCAAGACAACCGTCAACCTACCTGAAGCACTCGACATCGGTGGGCATCCGCTCATTGCCTTCCTTGTCACTGGCTAGTGACCCAGACTCTGTCCCCTCTGCTTTCAGGTTCTTCAGATCTTCGATCCACCTTTGGATCCACCCGAACACTTTCGACTTGGTCGCCAGCAGCACTTTTCAGCAGATCGCCATAGAAAGCGACGAGCGAAACCCGATCCCGAAAGACACCTATGCACCCGGCTCCCTGGGTGAGGTAACTCGAGTACTCCGGTGCTCCCGTGGGTATTGACACTAGAACAGCCTAGTTCTCAAAGGGTTTGCTCCAAGTCCTCCTCTAAGTGTCCCTTTTCTTTTAAATTCTAATCGCGACTTTCCCCATAGAAATTAACGGTGGTTCGCGGCTGTGTTCATACACTGCACGCGTCCCCCGTGGGTCCCCTGTGTCACTGCCTTGGGTGGTTCCTTGTGGTCCAAGCACTTATACAGGCTCTAGGCCTTGTGTCTAGCTCAGTCGTGGTTCTTATACCACTTTATTGGTATATGGTTTGGTACGCCCCTGGGGCTCAAACGTGTATTTGTGCTATTACTGTAGATAACTAACTTATAACGTATGTTCTTCGAACTCTAGCCTCATAAAGAGACTAGAGGGGTGTGTTTAGTAATAAATACATATATTTTGAATATATACCTGGTGTGGTCCTCTTTCATTTGGTCACTCAAGAGATTATAGACTGGTAAAACAAGCTGCTTTACATTCCTTTAAGACTTAGCCTGAAGGCTGCTCTCCATAGCTACCACTAGGATAGCTTTCAATAAAGGTTGTCTTTAACCTATCTCCAATAAGGGGTTGTTTGGACTGGTGCAAGGTGCCCACTATAATTAGTGGACAGCATATGCCAGGCCAACTTCTCACACATGCCACTCCATGTCCTCCGCCATTGTCAATGTGCACAGCGCATCGTTGTAAATAAGCGTTCATACCGGATGTATGACGCATTTCCGGTTCCTGTCTCTACCTTTACTAGCTAGACCTACAACCTCCATTGTTGGCTGCCAAACTGTGGCGGACATCTTGTCTTTACCCAGGGTCTCGTTTTCTAGATCCAGGAACCGTAAAATCTTTTTAGTACCTAATCAGAACCATGTCTTTTGGGCTTACAAGAAGGAAATTGCTATTTGTGTATCCCAGTTAGAGATGTTAGCTAACATTTAGTTTGACTATGACAATTTTTGAAGGGACCACCAGCAGAGCCCAACCCCATCATCGTATAGTCACTGTAGGACCGGTTGCTACCAGTTTATTAGGGCAGTATAATGAAGTTGTATTGGGCTATTCAATTGGTGCCAGGGGATGGAATCGTTTAGTCCTAAAGTACTGCGTCCCAACCTATGCACCCACCTTTCTTCACTGAGGAACAGTAGGTTGGTCGTATCCCTTACTGTCGGTGGGAGGTACGGTTAACAAATTACGATCCACTTCAAATCTTTTTCACTATGTCTTTTTTCCATGAAATGTGCTGTTAATTTAGTGTTGGTCTTTTCACTTCTGATGGTATTCATATGCTCCAATATACGTATCTTCACCCTCTGGGTGGTCATACCTATATACTGGAGTCCACAGGGACACCAAATGAGATATATCACATTTTCCGAATTACAGGTTGTATAGCTCCTGAGCTCCCAAGGTCGAGGTAAACCAACGTCCACTTGCTTGCTACTGATTGTCAGTGCACAGGCTTAGCAGTGGCCACATGCATTATGTCCAGTGATGTGTGGTAGGCCCCACGGTGTATTAGACCACTGTCCGGTGGGTCTAGGGGCCCTTGGTCGTCTGTGGACCACCATGTCTTGTATGCTCACGCTCACCTTGAAAGAAAATAAAGGACTTTCTAGCTTTAATCCGTTGGCGTTCAGGATCCGCCACTTTCTCATGATGATCTTCCTTACATGGTTCGAGGCTGTATTAAATGTTGTGACACCAATACTCCTCTCCTTTGTCTCTCTCTGGTGGGTCTCCAGCAGTGCATCTCTGTTGTTAAAGCCCAACAGTATATGGAAAATAAAGTAATAACATCCCGTCACTCTGTTGGGGGATCGTCACTACTGAAATCCACCACATTGATATTTGAGTGGAGGCGCTATAATGAAATTACCACTCATAGAATACTAGTTGAGAGGATAACTGATGTACATAGGTAGGTGTAAGTATGGGTTTAAGTTCCAAGGTTTTGCTATGGGGTAAAGATAGGTTCAGGGTTACATGTAGTTTCAGAGTAAGGGTTAGGGAGTAAAGGCTGGAAAGTATTGGGATTAGACTAGTGTTAAAATTAGGTTTAGTGCTATGTTGGACTCGGGTTTCTCTGCAGGTTCACCCCCAAACATTTTGCCTTCGCTCCTCCTATTTTTCTGAATTCATTTTTGTTGTCCATAGGACTCTGCTAAGCAGTGCTAAAGTGCTGGTGCTCACTTTCTAAAACATGACACAATTGGCTTACTCCAGATTGGCACATGTTACTTACTTATAAGTCCCTAGTAAAGTGATACTACATGTACCAAGGTCCTATAAACTAAATGCTGCTAGTGGGACTGCAGCATGTATTGTGCCACCCACTTATGTAGACTCTAAAACATATCCCAGGTCTGCCATTGCAGCTGGTGGGCAGTTTTAAACTGCCAATTCGTCTTGGCAAAATAACCCCCTTGCAAAGCCTTAAAATCCCTTTTTATTGCATATAAGTCACCCCTAAAGAAGGCCCTGGACAGCCCATTAATTAAAAAGTTGGACATTTACTTTTAAGTTTTACATGTCCTGGAAAAAAAACTCATACATTTGTTTCTCACTGGTTTGAGGCCTACCTCTCCCATAGGATAACATTGGGTTACCTTTTTACCTATATATTAAGTGATAACTTTTGATTGGGAGCAGATAGGAAAGTCAAGTTTGGTGTCTAAAGAAGTGTAATTTAAAACCCTTTTGATGGTTAAGTGGGATCTTAATTCACAATTCTGAAAATGTCACTTTTAGAAAGTTATTAACAACAATAGAGGTTAAGCCCAAAGGACCGGGGCCAGGTAGGGCTATTCAAAATTCAAAACACAACATGAACACCTAGCTCCGTACTAACCTATACTCCTACTATTTATGGAGTAACGGGCAGACTATTCTTTTATCTGTCCAAGTAGAATTTTTATTAAATAGTCTTTAAATTGATTCAAAACAATTTTTTCAAAAGACTGAAAAAGAAACACATATTTCTCAAATTGACACAGAAACCTTCACATATAAATAACACAATGCACAATCAAAAACAATTTGGACATACACCAAAGTGAGAATTATTTGCAACAAATTACAACAAGCGACAAGATCACTAAATGAAAACAAACATAAATCAAACGCAAAAAACATTAAAAGCTTGCATCATCTGTGTAAAAACACAACGGTGATTGCGAAAAATGTCCAATTTTATGGACTAAACGTATTGTTTCAGCAAGAATATCACAAAAGTGTTGAAAATAATGAATTAATCTTTAATACATCCGACACTCAACACATTTAGATTTAACTAAATGCCTCTCAAAATGCCACTTGAAAATGCCAACGCGTTTCAAGACCCAGGCTGGATAGTACTGGGACTCTCGTCAGGGCTTCAAACAAATGATCGGGATATTCTGATTCTTGAAGTAGGAGCAACTGCTCCAGTTCGTTGATTCCACGCGTTTTTATCTATATGTCAGTTGACTCGTTCTACTGTAGCTTTAAAGCACCACGTGCACACTTTAAACTGTGTATAATTCTTGCGCAAAGGCTGCAGAGCATGGACAGGGGCTATTCAGATTGGGACTCACAATTTTTAAATGAGTTCGTCCGATATTAGACTCTGCAAAAGGCAGGCTTTTCTTCTGCTCAAAAGCGAGCGTGCTCGCATTCACTGGAATTGATTTTGTATCGACTTCCTTGAACAAACTGGATTAACTCTCACCCGGCATCTCTCACTAGCAAAGAGTCTAATATCGGACGAACTCATTTAAAAATTGTGAGTCCCAATCCGAATAGCTCCTGTCCATGCTCTGCAGCCTTTGCGCAAGAATTATACACAGTTTAAAGTGTGCACGTGGTGCTTTAAAGCTACAGTAGAACGAGTCAACTGACATATAGATAAAAGCAGCGTGGAATCAACGAACTGGAGCGGCTGCTCCTACTTCAAGAATCAGAATATCCCGATCATTTGTTTGAAGCCCTGATGAGAGTCCCAGTACTATCCAGCCTGGGTCTTGAAACGCGTTGGCATTTTCAAAAGGCATTTTGAGAGGCATTTAGTTAAATCTAAATGTGTTGAGTGTCGGATGTATTAAAGATTAATTCATTATTTTCAACACTTTTGTGATATTCTTGCTGAAACAATAAGTTTAGTCCATAAAATTGGACATTTTTCGCAATCACCGTTGTGTTTTTACACAGATGATGCAAGCTTTTAATGTTTTTGCATTTGATTTATGTTTGTTTTCATTTAGTGATCTTGTCGCTTGTTGTAATTTGTTGCAAATAATTCTCACTTTGGTGTATGTCCAAATTGTTTTTGATTGTGCATTGTGTTATTTATATGTGAAGGTTTCTGTGTCAATTTGAGAAATATGTGTTTCTTTTTCAGTCTTTTGAAAAAATTGTTTTGAATCAATTTAAAGACTATTTAATAAAAATTCTACTTGGACAGATAAAAGAATAGTCTGCCCGTTACTCCATAAATAGTAGGAGTATAGGTTAGTATGGAGCTAGGTGTTCATGTTGTGTTTTGAACTTTTAGAAAGTTGGCATTTTCTTGTCCTAACCATTTGGTGCCTGCAGCCTGTTCTTGGGTCACATGACTAAGTGTAGTTGGCCTTTGTGTATTCCTCCTGGATAGCATTACAATAGAGGGTCTTAGAGTTGAGAGGATGGGCCTTCTCTGGCAGGATGGGGAGGTTAGAGCTGTCACCTACCACACTTGTACTTCAAAGGCACTGGCTCAACACACACACAAAGGACTTCACACTAGCCTATTGTGCCCCTGTTAGACTTGGCATCTTTTGGCGTGTTTCCCCTGAGTTTTTGTTTCCTAACCTCCCGGTTTTGACTCTGTTTTTGCTGGATTAGTGTCTCTGCGCACTTTCTCACTGCTGTTCAGTGTTAAAGTGCACGTGCTCCTGTTGTAAATTGTGTTATGGATTGGTGTTTCCATGATTGGCATATTTGATTTACTTGTCAGTCCCTAGTATAGTGCACTGTGTGTGCCAGGGCCTGTAAATCAAATGCTGCTAGTGGGCTGCAGCACTGGATTGTGCCACCCACCCAAGCAGCCTGTAAATGTAACTCTGGCCTGTCATTGCAGAGCCGGTGTGCAGTCTGGGACTGCCAGGTCGACTTGGCAAGTGTACCCACTTGCCAGGCCCTAATCTTCCCTTTTCTTACATGTCAGTCACCCCTAAGGTAGGCCCAAGGTACCCCTGTGGGCAGGGTGCAGTGTATGTGAAAGGTAGGACATGCCCTGGTGTGTGTGGCATGTCCTGATAGTGAATTACTGCCAATTTCGTTTTTCACTATTGCAAGGCTACCTGTTCCCATAGGACAGAATGGGGAGTTTGTTTATAACATCTTATAAACATAACTGGCCCTGGGAACTAGGTAGAAAAATAAAGTTTAGTATGCCTGAACTCAGAATCTAAAGATGCATCTTTTAGCGAAGGTGATTTTTACATTCTGTGTTTGAAAATACCACTTTTAGAAAGTAGGTATTTTCTTGCTCAGCCATCCAGTAGGCCTCTGCTGGGGTTGTGGATTGACTGTCTGGGTTTTGGATGACAGGGGCTGGGGAGGAGCCATGGCTCCAGATAGTCTAGGTAGGTCAGGAAACGGCTGAATAGACCTGGGCTGCATTTAGAGTAGGGGGAGGAGATTTCCTTTCACCTGAATGGGTCTGGTCTGCCTCTGAAAATGCCGACTCCACCTCCTGCCAGGAAGGCACACCAGAGAGGGCAGAACTGGTTCTGGCTGGGCACAGACACTCTCTGCCTGAGAGTGTGAGAAGTTGGCCTGGCATATGCTGTCCACTAATTATAGTGGGAACCTTGCACCAGTCCAAACAACCCCTTATTGGAGATAGGTTAAAGACAACCTTTATTGAAAGCTATCCCAGTGGTAGCTATGGAGAGCAGCCTTCAGGCTAAGTCTTGAAGGAATGTAAAGCAGCTTGTTTTACCAGTCTATAATCTCTTGAGTGACCAAATGAAAGAGGACCACACCAGGCATATATTCAAAATATATGTATTTATTGCTAAACACACCCCTCTAGTCTCTTTATGAGGCTAGAGTTCGAAATACATAAATTATAAGTTAGTTATCTACAGTAATAGCACAAATACACGTTTGAGCCCTTGGGGCGTACCAAACCATATACCAATAAAGTGGTATAAGAACCACGACTGAGCTAGACACAAGGCCTAGAACCTGTAGAAGTGCTTGGACCACAAGGAACCACCCAAGGTAGTGACACAGGGGACCCACGGGGGACGCGTGCAGTGTAAGAACACAGCCACGAATCACCGTTAACTTCTATGGGGAAAGTCGCGATTAGAATTTAAAAGAAGAGGGACACTTAGAGGAGGACTTGGAGCAAACCCTTTGAGAACTAGGCTGTTCTAGTGTCAATACCCACGGGAGCACCGGAGTACTCGAGTTACCTCACCCAGGGGAGCCGGGTGCATAGGTGTCTTTCGGGGTCGGGTTTCGTCGTCGCTTTCAATGGCGATCTGCTGCAAAGTGCTGCTGGCGGCCAAGTCGAAAGTGTTCGGGTGGATCCAAAGGTGGATCGAAGATCTGAAGAACCTGAAAGCAGAGGGGACAGAGTCTGGGTCACTAGCCAGTGACCAGGAAGGCAATGAGCAGATGCCCACCGATGTCGAGTGCTTCAGGTAGGTTGATGGTCATCTTGACTCTTCAGCCACGAGGTCCAGGAGGCGTCGGCGACAACCAGGAGCTGTATTCGAGCTGTCCCACAACGTCTGTCGATTGCAGGGGTGTCGGCGACCGGATTGGACCCAACAAGCCTTGGCAACGGCAAGTCTCGTGGAAATGGAAGAAGGACGATGTTGCAGACCAGCAAGGTCTGTGGGGCTCGCCCAGCGAGTGTAAGTCAGGGCACGCCTGGAGCAACCAGGGAGCCCAAGCAGAAAAAGATTGGCCTTCGGGAGGGCCTACTAGCCAACGGACCCAGCCGGGTTTCACACTTAGCCATTATACCTCCCGCTCCCTGCTTACTTCGTCATGGGTCGGTGTGTCCGGAACATGCTGTAGGAAGGTGGAATCTGACTATATGGTTGCCCCCACTTTTTTCCTGGTGTTTTGCTGGTTTATGACTTAGTTGGACTGGGATCCTGCTATTCAGGGCCCCAGCCTAGCTGCTTCCTCTATAAAATGGTTTCCATGTGCCTTAGGCACATCTCTGATTGGAATCTGGAGTGCCCTTATAAGTCCCTAGTATATGGTATACTATGTACCCAGGGCATAGGTACCTCAGAGGCCTACCAGGGGCTGCAGCATGTATTGTGCCACCCCTGGAAGGCCATCCAAACTGACACCACAGGTCTGCTACTGCAGCCTGGGTAAGGTGGTGCATGCACCCCTTACTGTGATCTAGGCTACCTATATCACTATATACATACACACATATAAACCTATAAGTCACTCCTATGGCAGGCCTTATCAATCCTGAAGGCAGAGTGCGTGGTTCCTATGTGAGAGGGTGCCCCTGCATGAGCAGGGCCCCTCTGCAGCGTTCGGAGACCCTTCTCTGATGCTGTTTGTAGTGCAGCCTGACCATATACTCTTAAGCGCATTATAACCTCGCGTTAAATGCTAACTTTGGGATGGCTGCACGGAAACATGTCGTGTTTGGTGTCAAACATCTTGGAATACTACCCCCCGCCAGTTCTGGCGGCGAGGGTAGCATTCCACCCTTCTAGAGGGAAAGACATGTACACACCGGTATGCCCGGTACTGACTTTCCAGAGCCCTGGCATCACAAAATGGATGCCGCTGCCACAGACACGAGTCTGGCCTCCTGCTGCTGACCGAACCTCCGGCAGGGGAGGCCTGGACAATAGGTTTCCTGTCCCAGGGAGGTGTGACCACCTCCCCAGACAGGATAGTGTGTACTGGGGCTGGGCGGGAGCACTCTCGGGTGCTTTGAAATCCTGCACTGGGGGCACACTTGGTGTCCCTGTGCATACCCCAGTTCAAACCGGCTCAGGGGCTTCCAGCCCCTGCTCTGGCGCGAAACTGGACAAAGGGAAAGGGGTGTAACCACCCCTCTGCCCTGGCCCTCCCATAGGTGGGGCCACAGAGTATGTCCAACCCCCTACCTTAGTATAAGTAGGGGAACCCAGTCCTTAGGACTTTAGATTTACCTGGACGAAACTCTGACACAGAATCCTGGACCTTCGACGCTCTACTTCAAGATTAGAGGACTGAAGAATCTCCCTTGGGGTCAAGGAGTGACTCCCCTGCTTGGCAGGCACCAAAGAAGCAATTGTCCGGTCTGCATCGCTGAAGCTCCCGTCGGACTCCGAAGTCTTTGCATCACCAGAGGTGGATTTCCAGACTTCCCCGAGGCTGCCCTGAGTCCCCAGCAAAGCTGAGGCCCGTAGCTGTCGTGGGTAACGTGGAACCATGACCCCTGGACACCGATCGCATTTGCAAGTACATCCTCTTCTGGGTCTCCCACGAAGTCGTGCTTTGTGCTCCGAGTAGCCCCAGCCTCCAGCACCAACTGCACTGAAGATCACTGGCCTCCACTCCACGAGTGTCCTGTGAGCCAGCTCCACGTGCACCGTCTTGAGGCTCCTTCGCGGTCACTAGTCCGTTGGCTAGTAGGCCCTCCCGAAGGCCAATCTTTTTCTGCTTGGGCTCCCTGGTTGCTCCAGGTGTGCCCTGACTTATCCTCGCTGGGTGAGTCCCCCAGACCTTGCTGGTCTGCAACATCGTCCTTCTTCTATTTCCACGAGACTTGCCGTTGCCAAGGCTTGTTGGGTCCAATCCGTTCGCCGCCACCCCTGAAATCGTCAGACATTGTGGGACAGCTCGAATCCAGCTCCTGGTTGTCGTCGACGCCTCCTGGACCTCGTGGCTGAAGAGTCAAGACGACTGTCAACCTACCTGAAACACTCGACATCGGTGGGCATCTGCTCATCGCCTTCCTGGTCACTGGCTAGTGACCCAGACTCTGTCCCCTCTGCTTTCAGGTTCTTCAGATCTTCGATCCACCTTTGGATCCACCCGAACACTTTCGACTTGGTCGCCAGCAGCACTTTGCAGCAGATCGCAATAGAAAGCGACGACGAAACCCGACCCCGAAAGACACCTATGCACCCGGCTCCCCTGGGTGAGGTAACTCGAGTACTCCGGTGCTCCCGTGGGTATTGACACTAGAACAGCCTAGTTGTCAAAGGGTTTGCTCCAAGTCCTCCTCTAAGTGTCCCTTTTCTTTTAAATTCTAATCGCGACTTTCCCCATAGAAGTTAACGGTGGTTCGCGGCTGTGTTCATACACTGCACGCGTCCCCCGTGGGTCCCCTGTGTCACTGCCTTGGGTGGTTCCTTGTGGTCCAAGCACTTCTACAGGCTCTAGGCCTTGTGTCTAGCTCAGTCGTGGTTCTTATACCACTTTATTGGTATATGGTTTGGTACGCCCCTGGGGCTCAAACGTGTATTTGTGCTATTACTGTAGATAACTAACTTATAACGTATGTACTTCGAACTCTAGCCTCATAAAGAGACTAGAGGGGTGTGTTTAGTAATAAATACATATATTTTGAATATATACCTGGTGTGGTCCTCTTTCATTTGGTCACTCAAGAGATTATAGACTGGTAAAACAAGCTGCTTTACATTCCTTCAAGACTTAGCCTGAAGGCTGCTCTCCATAGCTACCACTAGGATAGCTTTCAATAAGGTTGTCTTTAACCTATCTCCAATAAGGTGTTGTTTGGACTGGTGCAAGGTGCCCACTATAATTAGTGGACAGCATATGCCAGGCCAACTTCTCACATTGGTGTGCAGCGTGTGGGATTCCGGCTTGCTATTGTTTTACCAGATAATCTCAATTGAATTGATCAACTGAAAACCACTAAGGGTACCTAAGGTATATATAAATCAAGCTTAGTAATACAGTAAGTTCTACTGAACTTAGAGTTGTGTGTTAAGGGACAGCACACCCTTTCTACAACTCAAGAGAGTTTAGTAGGCCACACTAGAGTAGGTAGTGCATACACCACACCTCACTAGTGATGTCTTCAAAGCCAGGACCCAATGAGTCCTTGCCAGAAGCCAGTGGGCTTCTTCCCTCCAAGTATGATAAACTCCCGTTCTTGGAATTGAGAGCATTATGCAATACTAGGAAGTTGAAGGCAGGTAAAAGTGCCAGCACCCAACACCTCAGGGAGGTGTTACTAGCTGATGATCTCAGCAGGCCCCTAGGGTCTGAAGGGGTAGGCAAAGAGGGTGGGGAAGAAGATGAGGAAGGGGCCAGGGGTGAAGAAACCCAGCCCCCCCCCCTCTGAAACTGGTCAGGAAGGTGAAAATGACCTTGTCCTGGAAAACCCAATTCCTCCTGTGGAGGAGGAGGAGGAGAGGATCAGAATGACCTCCCTTTGTCCCCCAGGAAGAGTTCTGAGTGTGCCCAGAAGGTCTAGGTCTCCTTCTCAGGAGTCTAACCACTCTGGCACCTCAATAGGGACCTCTGTCTCCTCTCATAGGAGGGAATCCTCTCATGAGAGGAGAAAGAGACTGATTCAATATGAGCAAACTCAGCTTGAACTCAGGAAACAGCAATTGGCTATAGACAGGGAGTCCCTAGATCTCTATGAAGAGAGACAAAAGTTGGGACTAGAGTCCCATGGTGGCAGCAGTTTCCCCAAAGATAGGGAAAGGTCTTATGACCATAGAAACCTGAGCAAGATTGTCCCTCCCTACCAGAGTGGGGATGACATCCACAAATGGATAACTGCTCTAGAGAGGGCCTGTAAAGTACAGAGGGTCCCTCAGGAGCAGTGGGCAGCAATCTTGTGGCTCTCCTTTGCAGACAAAGGTAGAGACAAGCTCCTCACTGTTAGAGAGGAGGATGCTGACAATTACAAAGTCTTGAAGAGTGCTCTGATAGATGGGTTTGGCCTAACCACTGAACAGTATAGGTTGAAGTTCAGAGACACCCAAAAGGCTCAGACTCAAGACTGGGTTAATTTTGTAGATTGTGCTACTAAGGCTCTGGAAGGTTGGATACATGGCAACAAGGTGCATGACTTTTTAGGATTGTACAACTTGATTATGAGGGAGCAGATCCTTAATAATTGTCAAAACCAGCTTTTACACCAGTACCTGGTGGACTCTGATCTGACCTCTCCCCAAGAATTGGGAAAGAAGGCAGACAAATGGGTCAGAACCAGAGTAAAGACTAAGAATCAGGGTGGTGACCAGAAGAAAGATTCTACCAAGTCCCAAGAGAAAGGTGGGGATAAATCTAAGGATAAATCCACTACAGGGCCCCAAAAGTCCTCTTCTAGGGGTGGGTCCCAAACTCCTTCCTCTCCTGAAAAGAAACCCTATTGCCATGTCTGTAAAAAGCCTGGACACTGGAAAACTGATCCCAGTTGCCCCAGGATTGGCAATAAAGAAAATGTTCCTCCAACAACTACTACCACCCCTCCTGGTACTACCAGTAGTAATCCTCCAGTTGGGAGTAGTGTACCCAAAAAGTTAGGTGCTTTTGCAAGAGGAACAGAGGTGGGCCCTAGTTTAGACAGGACCCCCTCAACAGACTCCTCTGACTCTGATGGTGGTGTAGGATTTGCCACCTTTACCATGGGTCCCAATGCATTGGGCAGGTACAGACTGGAGCCAATAATTAATGGTCAGAAAGCTGTGGCATTTAGGGACACAGGGGCTAGTGTCACCATGGTGGCAGGGAACCTAGTCCCCCTCACCAGCTTTTACCTGAGTTTAAATACCAGGTGACCAACATTGATGGTGTCAGAACAGATCACCCCATGGCCATAGTCAATCTCAGCTGGGAAGGGGTCACAGGCCCAAAAAGAGTGGCAGTGTCCCCAACCTTGCCTGTAGATTGCCTGATGGGCAATGATCTGGAAATTTCAGCCTGGGCTGAAGTTGAACACCAAACCCATCTGAGAATGCTGGGCGTCCCTGTAAAAGTTAGTGGGGCTGTGATGGCCACAGCCCCAGCCCAGGGAAACTTTGGAGAGATGGAGCCTGGAAGAATGGCCCACTCTCCCCAAAAGAGAGCACAAGGGTTGAAGAAAAGTCTTCTCCCCTCCAGACAGTAGGTAAGGGTCAGCCTCCTCAGGGAACTGACCCTACCCCTAGTGAAGGAACTGCCCCAGTGGTAGTCAGGTCTGGCCTGGCCCCACCCCTGATGGCAGAGGACCCTTCCAAGGTGGTACCCAGTCTGGAGCAGGTAACCTGCCCCTCTCTACCCTGCCTCAGTCAGCCCAGGGCTGGAGAGGTCAGGGAGGTCAGTGGACCCCCCAGGGCCCCCTGTCCAGAGGAACCCCCCCCATCAGCAGATTAGGGGCACCCAGGCTAGTAGCCCTAGCCAGGTGAACATTCCTCAACACACTGAGGGATCCCCCATACCTTTGTATAGGGACCTCCCCCAGAAGGACTCTGTTAGGCAAGGGAAAACCTGGGACCAAAAGGTTCCAAACCTGCCATGTCCCTCCAGTGGTCCATCCAAAGGGACCCAACCCCCAGCTGTAGGCAGCCAAAGGTTGACCCTTAGAGCACAGTGCAACTCAGTCATGGAAAGACAGGCATACATGGTGACCAGTGATCTGAGGAAGCTGAGACCAACCTTCCTAGGGCCTCACTTCCCTTCTCAGACACCCCACCAGCCTTGTACTTTACCAAAGCACACCACAGGTAGTAATTCCCCATGGTGGAGACCCTCTCATACCCTTAGGGTGAGGGATTGCTTAGTGGACCATAAGATAGGGGGCAACCATGCTAGTGCAGGTGTTTCCTTATATGGCCACTTAGTCAATAAAGGCTCAACTGGCCAAGGTTAGCCTTATCTCCTTTCGTTTGGGGGGGTTATGTAGGAAGGTGGAATCTGACTATATGGTTGCCCCCACTTTTTTCCTGGTGTTTTGCTGGTTTATGACTTAGTTGGACTGGGATCCTGCTATTCAGGGCCCCAGTCTATCTGCTTCCTCTATAAAATGGTTTCCATGTGCCTTAGGCACATCTCTGATTG
This sequence comes from Calotriton arnoldi, assembly GCA_963921515.1. NCBI lineage: Eukaryota > Metazoa > Chordata > Amphibia > Caudata > Salamandridae > Calotriton > Calotriton arnoldi. Next base: position 58,550 of record CAWUFW010022136.1, on the reverse strand, counting down.
GAATCTGGGTGCCCTTATAAGTCCCTAGTATATGGTATACTATGTACCCAGGGCATAGGTACCTCAGAGGCCTACCAGGGGCTGCAGCATGTATTGTGCCACCCCTGGAAGGCCATCCAAACTGACACCACAGGTCTGCTACTGCAGCCTGGGTAAGGTGGTGCATGCACCCCTTACTGTGATCTAGGCTACCTATATCACTATATACATACACACATATAAACCTATAAGTCACTCCTATGGCAGGCCTTATCAATCCTGAAGGCAGAGTGCGTGGTTCCTATGTGAGAGGGTGCCCCTGCATGAGCAGGGCCCCTCTGCAGCGTTCGGAGACCCTTCTCTGATGCTGTTTGTAGTGCAGCCTGACCATATACTCTTAAGCGCATTATAACCTCGCGTTAAATGCTAACTTTGGGATGGCTGCACGGAAACATGTCGTGTTTGGTGTCAAACATCTTGGAATACTACCCCCGCCAGTTCTGGCAGCGGGGGTAGCATTCCACCCTTCTAGAGGGAAAGACATGTACACACCGGTATGCCCGGTACTGACTTTCCAGAGCCCTGGCATCACAAAATGGATGCCGCTGCCACAGACACGAGTCTGGCCTCCTGCTGCTGACCGAAACTCCGGCAGGGGAGGCCTGGACAATAGGTTTCCTGTCCCAGGGAGGTGTGACCACCTCTCCAGACAGGATAGTGTGTATTGGGGCTGGGCGGGAGCACTCTCGGGTGCTTTGAAATCCTGCACTGGGGGCACACTTGGTGTCCCTGTGCATACCCCAGTTCAAACCGGCTCAGGGGCTTCCAGCCCCTGCTCTGGCGTGAAACTGGACAAAGGGAAAGGGTGTAACCACCCCTCTGCCCTGGCCCTCCCATAGGTGGGGCCACAGAGTATGTCCAACCCCTACCTTAGTATAAGTAGGGGAACCCAGTCCTTAGGACTTTAGATTTACCTGGACGAAACTCTGACACAGAATCCTGGACCTTCGACGCTCTACTTCAAGATTAGAGGACTGAAGAATCTCCCTTGGGGTCAAGGAGTGACTCCCCTGCTTGGCAGGCACCAAAGAAGCAATTGTCCGGTCTGCATCGCTGAAGCTCCCATCGGACGCCGAAGTCTTTGCATCACCAGAGGTGGATTTCCAGACTTCCCCGAGGCTGCCCTGAGTCCCCAGCAAAGCTGAGGCCCGTAGCTGTCGTGGGTAATGTGGAACCATGACCCCTGGACACCGATCGCATTTGCAAGTACATCATCTTCTGGGTCTCCCACGAAGTCGTGCTTTGGGCTCCGAGTAGCCCCAGCCTCCAGCACCAACTGCACCGAAGATCACTGGCCTCCACTCCACGAGTGTCCTGTGAGCCAGCTCCACGTGCACTGTCTCGAGGCTCCTTCGCGGTCACTAGTCTGTTGGCTAGTAGGCCCTCCCGAAGGCCAATCTTTTTCTGCTTGTGCTCCCTGGTTGCTCTAGGTGTCCTGCTGGGTGAGTCCCCCAGACCTTGCTGGTCTGCAACATCGTCCTTCTTCTATTTCCACGAGACTTGCCGTTGCCAAGGCTTGTTGGGTCCAATCCGTTCGCCGGCACCCCTGCAATCGTCAGACATTGTGGGACAGCTCGAATCCAGCTCCTGGTTGTCGTCGACGCCTCCTGGACCTCGTGGCTGAAGAGTCAAGACAACCGTCAACCTACCTGAAGCACTCGACATCGGTGGGCATCCGCTCATTGCCTTCCTTGTCACTGGCTAGTGACCCAGACTCTGTCCCCTCTGCTTTCAGGTTCTTCAGATCTTCGATCCACCTTTGGATCCACCCGAACACTTTCGACTTGGTCGCCAGCAGCACTTTTCAGCAGATCGCCATAGAAAGCGACGACGAAACCCGATCCCGAAAGACACCTATGCACCCGGCTCCCCTGGGTGAGGTAACTCGAGTACTCCGGTGCTCCCGTGGGTATTGACACTAGAACAGCCTAGTTCTCAAAGGGTTTGCTCCAAGTCCTCCTCTAAGTGTCCCTTTTCTTTTAAATTCTAATCGCGACTTTCCCCATAGAAATTAACGGTGGTTCGCGGCTGTGTTCATACACTGCACGCGTCCCCGTGGGTCCCCTGTGTCACTGCCTTGGGTGGTTCCTTGTGGTCCAAGCACTTATACAGGCTCTAGGCCTTGTGTCTAGCTCAGTCGTGGTTCTTATACCACTTTATTGGTATATGGTTTGAGTACGCCCCTGGGGCTCAAACGTGTATTTGTGCTATTACTGTAGATAACTAACTTATAACGTATGTTCTTCGAACTCTAGCCTCATAAAGAGACTAGAGGGGTGTGTTTAGTAATAAATACATATATTTTGAATATATACCTGGTGTGGTCCTCTTTCATTTGGTCACTCAAGAGATTATAGACTGGTAAAACAAGCTGCTTTACATTCCTTTAAGACTTAGCCTGAAGGCTGCTCTCCATAGCTACCACTAGGATAGCTTTCAATAAAGGTTGTCTTTAACCTATCTCCAATAAGGGGTTGTTTGGACTGGTGCAAGGTGCCCACTATAATTAGTGGACAGCATATGCCAGGCCAACTTCTCACACATGCCACTCCATGTCCTCCGCCATTGTCAATGTGCACAGCGCATCGTTGTAAATAGCGTTCATACCGGATGTATGACGCATTTCCGGTTCCTGTCTCTACCTTTACTAGCTAGACCTACAACCTCCATTGTTGGCTGCCAAACTGTGGCGGACATCTTGTCTTTACCCAGGGTCTCGTTTTCTAGATCCAGGAACCGTAAAATCTTTTTAGTACCTAATCAGAACCATGTCTTTTGGGCTTACAAGAAGGAAATTGCTATTTGTGTATCCCAGTTAGAGATGTTAGCTAACATTTAGTTTGACTATGACAATTTTTGAAGGGACCACCAGCAGAGCCCAACCCCATCATCGTATAGTCACTGTAGGACCGGTTGCTACCAGTTTATTAGGGCAGTATAATGAAGTTGTATTGGGCTATTCAATTGGTGCCAGGGGATGGAATCGTTTAGTCCTAAAGTACTGCGTCCCAACCTATGCACCCACCTTTCTTCACTGAGGAACAGTAGGTTGGTCGTATCCCTTACTGTCGGTGGGAGGTACGGTTAACAAATTACGATCCACTTCAAATCTTTTTCACTATGTCTTTTTCCATGAAATGTGCTGTTAATTTAGTGTTGGTCTTTTCACTTCTGATGGTATTCATATGCTCCAATATACGTATCTTCACCCTCTGGGTGGTCATACCTATATACTGGAGTCCACAGGGACACCAAATGAGATATATCACATTTTCCGAATTACAGGTTGTATAGCTCCTGAGCTCCCAAGGTCGAGGTAAACCAACGTCCACTTGCTTGCTACTGATTGTCAGTGCACAGGCTTAGCAGTGGCCACATGCATTATGTCCAGTGATGTGTGGTAGGCCCCACGGTGTATTAGACCACTGTCCGGTGGGTCTAGGGGCCCTTGGTCGTCTGTGGACCACCATGTCTTGTATGCTCACGCTCACCTTGAAAGAAAATAAAGGACTTTCTAGCTTTAATCCGTTGGCGTTCAGGATCCGCCACTTTCTCATGATGATCTTCCTTACATGGTTCGAGGCTGTATTAAATGTTGTGACACCAATACTCCTCTCCTTTGTCTCTCTCTGGTGGGTCTCCAGCAGTGCATCTCTGTTGTTAAAGCCCAACAGTATATGGAAAATAAAGTAATAACATCCCGTCACTCTGTTGGGGGATCGTCACTACTGAAATCCACCACATTGATATTTGAGTGGAGGCGCTATAATGAAATTACCACTCATAGAATACTAGTTGAGAGGATAACTGATGTACATAGGTAGGTGTAAGTATGGGTTTAAGTTCCAAGGTTTTGCTATGGGGTAAAGATAGGTTCAGGGTTACATGTAGTTTCAGAGTAAGGGTTAGGGAGTAAAGGCTGGAAAGTATTGGGATTAGACTAGTGTTAAAATTAGGTTTAGTGCTATGTTGGACTCGGGTTTCTCTGCAGGTTCACCCCCAAACATTTTGCCTTCGCTCCTCCTATTTTTCTGAATTCATTTTTGTTGTCCATAGGACTCTGCTAAGCAGTGCTAAAGTGCTGGTGCTCACTTTCTAAAACATGACACAATTGGCTTACTCCAGATTGGCACATGTTACTTACTTATAAGTCCCTAGTAAAGTGATACTACATGTACCAAGGTCCTATAAACTAAATGCTGCTAGTGGGACTGCAGCATGTATTGTGCCACCCACTTATGTAGACTCTAAAACATATCCCAGGTCTGCCATTGCAGCTGGTGGGCAGTTTTAAACTGCCAATTCGTCTTAGCAAAATAACCCCCTTGCAAAGCCTTAAAATCCCTTTTATTGCATATAAGTCACCCCTAAAGAAGGCCCTGGACAGCCCATTAATTAAAAAGTTGGACATTTACTTTTAAGTTTTACATGTCCTGGAAAAAAACTCATACATTTGTTTCTCACTGGTTTGAGGCCTACCTCTCCCATAGGATAACATTGGGTTACCTTTTTACCTATATATTAAGTGATAACTTTTGATTGGGAGCAGATAGGAAAGTCAAGTTTGGTGTCTAAAGAAGTGTAATTTAAAACCCTTTTGATGGTTAAGTGGGATCTTAATTCACAATTCTGAAAATGTCACTTTTAGAAAGTTATTAACAACAATAGAGGTTAAGCCCAAAGGACCGGGGCCAGGTAGGGCTATTCAAAATTCAAAACACAACATGAACACCTAGCTCCGTACTAACCTATACTCCTACTATTTATGGAGTAACGGGCAGACTATTATTTTATCTGTCCAAGTAGAATTTTTATTAAATAGTCTTTAAATTGATTCAAAACAATTTTTTCAAAAGACTGAAAAAGAAACACATATTTCTCAAATTGACACAGAAACCTTCACATATAAATAACACAATGCACAATCAAAAACAATTTGGACATACACCAAAGTGAGAATTATTTGCAACAAATTACAACAAGCGACAAGATCACTAAATGAAAACAAACATAAATCAAACGCAAAAAACATTAAAAGCTTGCATCATCTGTGTAAAAACACAACGGTGATTGCGAAAAATGTCCAATTTTATGGACTAAACGTATTGTTTCAGCAAGAATATCACAAAAGTGTTGAAAATAATGAATTAATCTTTAATACATCCGACACTCAACACATTTAGATTTAACTAAATGCCTCTCAAAATGCCACTTGAAAATGCCAACGCGTTTCAAGACCCAGGCTGGATAGTACTGGGACTCTCGTCAGGGCTTCAAACAAATGATCGGGATATTCTGATTCTTGAAGTAGGAGCAACTGCTCCAGTTCGTTGATTCCACGCGTTTTTATCTATATGTCAGTTGACTCGTTCTACTGTAGCTTTAAAGCACCACGTGCACACTTTAAACTGTGTATAATTCTTGCGCAAAGGCTGCAGAGCATGGACAGGGGCTATTCGGATTGGGACTCACAATTTTTAAATGAGTTCGTCCGATATTAGACTCTGCAAAAGGCAGGCTTTTCTTCTGCTCAAAGCGAGCGTGCTCGCATTCACTGGAATTGATTTTGTATCGACTTCCTTGAACAAACTGGATTAACTCTCACCCGGCATCTCTCACTAGCAAAGAGTCTAATATCGGACGAACTCATTTAAAAATTGTGAGTCCCAATCCGAATAGCTCCTGTCCATGCTCTGCAGCCTTTGCGCAAGAATTATACACAGTTTAAAGTGTGCACGTGGTGCTTTAAAGCTACAGTAGAACGAGTCAACTGACATATAGATAAAAACGCGTGGAATCAACGAACTGGAGCGGCTGCTCCTACTTCAAGAATCAGAATATCCCGATCATTTGTTTGAAGCCCTGATGAGAGTCCCAGTACTATCCAGCCTTGGTCTTGAAACGCGTTGGCATTTTCAAAAGGCATTTTGAGAGGCATTTAGTTAAATCTAAATGTGTTGAGTGTCGGATGTATTAAAGATTAATTCATTATTTTCAACACTTTTGTGATATTCTTGCTGAAACAATAAGTTTAGTCCATAAAATTGGACATTTTTCGCAATCACCGTTGTGTTTTTACACAGATGATGCAAGCTTTTAATGTTTTTGCATTTGATTTATGTTTGTTTTCATTTAGTGATCTTGTCGCTTGTTGTAATTTGTTGCAAATAATTCTCACTTTGGTGTATGTCCAAATTGTTTTTGATTGTGCATTGTGTTATTTATATGTGAAGGTTTCTGTGTCAATTTGAGAAATATGTGTTTCTTTTTCAGTCTTTTGAAAAAATTGTTTTGAATCAATTTAAAGACTATTTAATAAAAATTCTACTTGGACAGATAAAAGAATAGTCTGCCCGTTACTCCATAAATAGTAGGAGTATAGGTTAGTATGGAGCTAGGTGTTCATGTTGTGTTTTGAACTTTTAGAAAGTTGGCATTTTCTTGTCCTAACCATTTGGTGCCTGCAGCCTGTTCTTGGGTCACATGACTAAGTGTAGTTGGCCTTTGTGTATTCCTCCTGGATAGCATTACAATAGAGGGTCTTAGAGTTGAGAGGATGGGCCTTCTCTGGCAGGATGGGGAGGTTAGAGCTGTCACCTACCACACTTGTACTTCAAAGGCACTGGCTCAACACACACACAAAGGACTTCACACTAGCCTATTGTGCCCCTGTTAGACTTGGCATCTTTTGGCGTGTTTCCCCTGAGTTTTTGTTTCCTAACCTCCCGGTTTTGACTCTGTTTTTGCTGGATTAGTGTCTCTGCGCACTTTCTCACTGCTGTTCAGTGTTAAAGTGCACGTGCTCCTGTTGTAAATTGTGTTATGGATTGGTGTTTCCATGATTGGCATATTTGATTTACTTGTCAGTCCCTAGTATAGTGCACTGTGTGTGCCAGGGCCTGTAAATCAAATGCTGCTAGTGGGCTGCAGCACTGGATTGTGCCACCCACCCAAGCAGCCTGTAAATGTAACTCTGGCCTGTCATTGCAGAGCCGGTGTGCAGTCTGGGACTGCCATGTCGACTTGGCAAGTGTACCCACTTGCCAGGCCCTAATCTTCCCTTTTCTTACATGTCAGTCACCCCTAAGGTAGGCCCAAGGTACCCCTGTGGGCAGGGTGCAGTGTATGTGAAAGGTAGGACATGCCCTGGTGTGTGTGGCATGTCCTGATAGTGAATTACTGCCAATTTCGTTTTCACTATTGCAAGGCTACCTGTTCCCATAGGACAGAATGGGGAGTTTGTTTATAACATCTTATAAACATAACTGGCCCTGGGAACTAGGTAGAAAAATAAAGTTTAGTATGCCTGAACTCAGAATCTAAAGATGCATCTTTTAGCGAAGGTGATTTTTACATTCTGTGTTTGAAAATACCACTTTTAGAAAGTAGGTATTTTCTTGCTCAGCCATCCAGTAGGCCTCTGCTGGGGTTGTGGATTGACTGTCTGGGTTTTGGATGACAGGGGCTGGGGAGGAGCCATGGCTCCAGATAGTCTAGGTAGGTCAGGAAACGGCTGAATAGACCTGGGCTGCATTTAGAGTAGGGGGAGGAGATTTCCTTTCACCTGAATGGGTCTGGTCTGCCTCTGAAAATGCCGACTCCACCTCCTGCCAGGAAGCCACACCAGAGAGGGCAGAACTGGTTCTGGCTGGGCACAGACACTCTCTGCCTGAGAGTGTGAGAAGTTGGCCTGGCATATGCTGTCCACTAATTATAGTGGGAACCTTGCACCAGTCCAAACAACCCCTTATTGGAGATAGGTTAAAGACAACCTTTATTGAAAGCTATCCCAGTGGTAGCTATGGAGAGCAGCCTTCAGGCTAAGTCTTGAAGGAATGTAAAGCAGCTTGTTTTACCAGTCTATAATCTCTTGAGTGACCAAATGAAAGAGGACCACACCAGGCATATATTCAAAATATATGTATTTATTGCTAAACACACCCCTCTAGTCTCTTTATGAGGCTAGAGTTCGAAATACATAAATTATAAGTTAGTTATCTACAGTAATAGCACAAATACACGTTTGAGCCCTTGGGGCGTACCAAACCATATACCAATAAAGTGGTATAAGAACCACGACTGAGCTAGACACAAGGCCTAGAGCCTGTAGAAGTGCTTGGACCACAAGGAACCACCCAAGGTAGTGACACAGGGGACCCACGGGGGACGCGTGCAGTGTAAGAACACAGCCACGAATCACCGTTAACTTCTATGGGGAAAGTCGCGATTAGAATTTAAAAGAAGAGGGACACTTAGAGGAGGACTTGGAGCAAACCCTTTGAGAACTAGGCTGTTCTAGTGTCAATACCCACGGGAGCACCGGAGTACTCGAGTTACCTCACCCAGGGGAGCCGGGTGCATAGGTGTCTTTCGGGGTCGGGTTTCGTCGTCGCTTTCAATGGCGATCTGCTGCAAAGTGCTGCTGGCGGCCAAGTCGAAAGTGTTCGGGTGGATCCAAAGGTGGATCGAAGATCTGAAGAACCTGAAAGCAGAGGGGACAGAGTCTGGGTCACTAGCCAGTGACCAGGAAGGCAATGAGCAGATGCCCACCGATGTCGAGTGCTTCAGGTAGGTTGATGGTCATCTTGACTCTTCAGCCACGAGGTCCAGGAGGCGTCGACGACAACCAGGAGCTGTATTCGAGCTGTCCCACAACGTCTGTCGATTGCAGGGGTGTCGGCGACCGGATTGGACCCAACAAGCCTTGGCAACGGCAAGTCTCGTGGAAATGGAAGAAGGACGATGTTGCAGACCAGCAAGATCTGTGGGACTCGCCCAGCGAGTGTAAGTCAGGGCACGCCTGGAGCAACCAGGGAGCCCAAGCAGAAAAAGATTGGCCTTCGGGAGGGCCTACTAGCCAACGGACTAGCGACCGCGAAGGAGCCTCGAGTCTATGCACGTGGAGCTGGCTCACAGGACACTCGTGGAGTGGAGGCCAGTGATCTTCGGTGCAGTTGGTGCTGGAGGCTGGGGCTACTCGGAGCCCAAAGCACGACTTCGTGGGAGACCCAGAAGAGGATGCACTTGCAAATGCGTTCAGTGTCCAGGGGTCACGGTTCCACATTACCCACGACAGCTACGGGCCTCAGCTTTGCTGGGGACTCAGGGCAGCCTCGGGAAAGTCTGGAAATCTACCTCTGGTGATGCAAAGACTTCGGCGTCCGACGGGAGCTTCAGCGATGCAGACCGGACAATTGCTTCTTTGGTGCCTGCCAAGCAGGGGAGTCACTCCTTGACCTCAAGGGAGATTCTTCAGTCCTCTAATCTTAAAGTAGAGCGTCGAAGGTCCAGGATTCTGTGTCAGAGTTTCATCCAGGTAAATCTAAAGTCCTAAGGACTGGGGTCCCATACTTATACTAAGGTAGGGGGTTGGACATACTCTGTGGCCCCACCTATGGGAGGGTCAGGGCAGAGGGGTGGCTACACCCCTTTCCCTTTGTCCAGTTTCGCGCCAGAGCAGGGGCTGGAAGCCCCTGAGCCGGTTTGAACTGGGGTATGCACAGGGACACCAAATGTGCCCCCAGTGCAGGACTTCAAAGCACCAGAGAGTGCTCCCGCCCAGCCCCAATACACACTATCCTGTCTGGGAGGTGGTTACACCTCCCTGGCACAGAAACCTATTGTCCAGGCCTCCCCTGCCGGAGTTTCGGTCAGCAGCAGGAGGCCAGACTCGTGTCTGTGGCAGCGGCATCCATTTTGTGATGCCAGGGCTCTGGAAAGTCAGTACCGGTTATACCGGTGTGTACATGTCTCTCCCTCTAGAAGGGTGGAATGCTACCCCGCCGCCAGAACTGGCGGGGGGTAGTATTCCAAGATGTTTGACACCAAACACGACATGTTTCCGTGCAGCCATCCCAAAGTTAGCATTTAACGCGAGGTTATAATGCGCTTAAGAGTATATGGTCGGGCTGCACTACAAACAGCATCAGAGAAGGGTCTCCGAACGCTGCAGAGGGGCCCAGCTCATGCAGGGGCACCCTCTCACATAGGAACCACGCACTCTGCCTTCAGGATTGATAAGGCCTGCCATAGGAGTGACTTATAGGTTTATATGTGTGTATGTATGTAGTGATATAGGTAGCCTATATCACAGTAAGGGGTGCATGCACCACCTTACCCAGGCTGCAGTAGCAGACCTGTGGTGGCCTTTGGCTGGCCTTCCAGGGGTGGCACAATACATGCTGCAGCCCCTGGTAGGCCTCTGAGGTACCTATGCCCTGGGTACATAGTATACCATATACTAGGGACTTATAAGGGCACTCCAGATTCCAATCAGAGATGTGCCTAAGGCACATGGAAACCATTTTATAGAGGAAGCAGATAGACTGGGGCCCTGAATAGCAGGATCCCAGTCCAACTAAGTCATAAACCAGCAAAACACCAGGAAAAAAGTGGGGGCAACCATATAGTCAGATTCCACCTTCCTACAGAGAGGACAAAGGATTTTGGGCTATAAAAAGTGGGGCCCAAACCCCTGAACTTTAGAACTCTTTTGGGCCAAGAAGACTGCCAAGAAGAAGAGCTGGAGAAGCTGTGAGGAGGAACTACCACTTTGCCGAGTGCTTTGCTGTGTTGGCCTGCAGTGGCTGCTTCTGTCTTGGGCAGTGAAAGGACTGGACTGAACTTTCTGCAATCTATTTTTGTGAGTTTCTCCAAGGGCTTGAGGTAGAGCTTGCCCCCTGTTCAAGAAGTCTCAGGAACAGGAAAGACTTCAAGTTCTTCTGCCCTCAGCACTGGGGACTGTGTGTTTTGTGCTGCAACAGAAGAAAAAGCAACCCGATGCCGTCTACGATGACGATGCCACTGCCGACTCCATGTCCTGAAGGCACCGCAGAGGGCACCGCCACAACGCCGCACCGCGACCCTGGTCTCACCGACGACGCCTGCTGGCGCCGCCACTGAGCCGCTGCTCGCACCGCGACCTGTGGGCACCGCACTCCGCATCGCCTCGTTTCACGACGCCGCCTTGGTATCCCCGACGACGACGCTCCATGCCAAAATCGACGCTGCTGCTTGCACCGTGGTTCGAGGGCACCGTTCGTAAAGTTACATGACGCACCGCCCTCATCCTGCACTGCAGCCTTGGCCTACCGACGCCGGGGCCATCGACTCCAGTTCATCAGCCGACTACAGCGCTTTAGCAACGATGACGCCGCTGCTTGCACTGTGACCTGCCAGCACCGCGACGAGCACCGCATCACTTCGCACCGCGACCCTGGTCTCACCAGCGACGCCATCTGATGCCGCCACCGATCCGCTGCTCGCACCGCGACCTGAGGGCATCGCACGCCGCACCGCTGCACTTCGCACCGCAGCACCCGACGCCTGCCAACGCCAGCGCTCCTGACTTCAACCGCGAGGAGTTCGATCTGCAACGCGTATGACTTCTAGGGCCCGACGACTCCTGCACCGACCTCCAGAACCGACGCCTGCGGACGCCGTGCTTTCGGAAGCTCAACGAGACATCGCCGACGCCCTGCATTTCTAAAGGTACTGTTTTGCGGGTCTTCCCGACACCGTAGCTGGCCCGCGACGTCGCGGTCAGCCAGAACTGTTTGGATTTGTCTGTTCACGACGCCGTGATAGCCCCAGAGGGAGCTATCGACTTCAAGGAACTGTTTTTCAAGGTTATTTTGATAACTGAAGATTTCTAACTACTGTATTGTGGATTTTTATCGTTTTTTGGTCTTGTCTTAAGTATATAAAAATATTGGATATTTTTCTAAACTGGTGTGGTGTCTTTTTGTAGTGCTTACACTGTATTACTGTTGGTTATGTTTACATGCTTTACACACTGCCTCTAAGATAAGCCTGACTGCTCATGCCAAGCTACCAAGGGGGTGAGCAGGGGTTATTTTAGGAGTGTAACTCCCTTATCCTGACTAGGAAGAAGGGTCCCTACTTGGACAAAGGTGCAAACCATTGCCAACTAGAGACCCGCATTTCTAACAGCCCCCCAGACAGACTAGGACGAGGGCAAGGAGGCAGAAAATTCAGACACTGGTGCGGGGGAAACTTCAGAAGCTTTTCCCACTTCAAAGTGGGCACCAAGTATAAAAATAAGACCCTCAGACCCACTCTTCAGATCACTTCTGGACCTGTGGCAGACTCAGAGGAAGGACTACTCTGCTGCTCTGCTGCAAGAAGAACTGCCCAGCTGCTCTGCTACTCTCCTACCCTGCTGCTCTGCTGCAAGAAGGACAGCCTAGCTGCTCTGCTGCCTGAGGAAGAAGGATAGAACCTGGACCATCAAAGTGACTCCTGGCCTCCTGTTCTGAGCTAGAGGAACACAACAGGCTACTCTGCCCCAACACAACTCAGCACATCTCGATGCTGGACCATGCATCACAGGTTCTGTTTGCCGGTTTCTCAAGAACCGAAGAGCGGTGCATCTCGACGCTGCGAACTGGCCAAGCTTGATGCCTCCCGACGCAAGATTGTGCATTGCAGCTTCTGTTAGGCAACTTTGCAAGCACTGACCCAGCGCAATGAATGTCGCCGCTGACACCCGGTTGAGCTAGATGCAACTCGATGCAGCACCAGTGGCTTCATTGGCCTCGATGCCCATATTGCAGCTCCTGATTGGCGGCTTCATCAGCACTGACACAGCGGGATGCATCTCGACACAGGGCAGCATACTGCAAGCACCCATGGATAACTCCTCGATGCTGGCGCCGCACAGGCCAAAGCAAGGACTTTGCATCTCGACTCCCAGGACACAAGGTACTTTTAACAGCAGGCTGAACCTAGTCCTGTATCCGGCCCATGCGGTCAGCCTGACTTTGTGACTTAGACCCGGTCCACGGCGACCAGATGACTGCAATTGGCGTTTCTTGCTTCTAAGGGCTATTCTTCTTTAAAACCTTTAAAGTTGCATATCTCCGGTTCTACTAATTGGATTTTTGTCATTTTTGATTAAATTGCTTGTTAGTCAGTTTTTCTAGGTTGGTGGGGGATTTCTCTTGTGTCATGTGCTCACTTTGCTACTGTTTGAAGGGCTGAATAAACACTATACTCATTGCCTCTATGTTAAGCCTGATTGCTTTATGCCAAGCTACCAGAGGGTTGAGCCCAGGTTCGTTTGGGGTCTGCTTGTGTTTCACTCTGACTAGAATTGTGGTTGTGTCTTGAGTAGGGTTTTTCTCTCCTAAACCAATAACCCAATTTTCACATGTTCTATTTATAGATGAAGCACAGCTAGGGCATAAGGTTTAAGGTTGGTGCACAGCTAGGTTAAGGCTCAAGGTTAGTTAAAGGTCAGGGTTACAGCTAGGATTATGGCCAGTGTAGTTTAGGGTTAGGTTTAGTGTTAGAGTTAAGGTGTAATTCAGGTATAAAGTTTAGTGTTACCTTTAGAGCTAAGGTAAGACACATAATATGGAAAAGGCTTATGGATAGGTTTAGAGGTGGGGTATTGCTTAGGGTTAGTTATAGTTTAAGGTTAGTTTTAGAGGTAGGGTAAGGCTTAGGGTTACTTAATGTTTAGGGCTAGCCATAATGTTATGTCCAGGATTAGTTAAAGTATAGGGTTAGTTAAGGATTAAGGGTAGGGTTAGTTTAGGATTAATGCTTGGGGTTAGTTGAGGTTTAAGGTTAGGTTTAGAGGTAGGGTAAGGTTTAGGGCTACTTAAGGTCTAGGGCTACCCATGGTGTTATGGCCAGGGTAAGTTAAAATATATGGTTTGACCTAGGGTAATTTATGATGTAAGGCTTAGATCTAGTTAAGGTTTAAGGTTAGGTTTAGGGGTAGTGTAAGGCATAGGGGTTACTTAAGGTTTGGGGTTAGCCCTATAGTTATGCCCAAGGTTAGTTAAGATTTAGACCTAGTGTTATGGCCAGGGTTAAAGTTTAGGATTAGGTTTAGTGTTAGATTCAGAGTTAAGGCGTAGTTAGTGGATAAGGTTTAAGGTTATATTTAGAGGTAATGTAAGGCTTAGGGTTACATAAGATTTAGGGTTAGACCTAGTGTTATGGCCAGGGTTAGTTAAGGTTTAGATTAAGACCTTAGATTAGTTAATGTTTAGGTGAGGTTTAATGATAGATATAGGACCTAGTTATGATGTTAGGCAGACTACACCTTTGCAATCTTGGAGCTGACCGACCGACCTCCGGTTGGCGTCACGACACCGCGATTACAATGCAAGCGCACCTGGTGCAGTCGCATACTCCCACTGGTCTATGGGAGCTTGTGCTGCAGTCGTAAACAGGCCATAGCATAAGCTCCCATAGACAAATGGGAGAATCTGTTCATCCCTGCACCAAGTGGCAGGCACCTCAGGGTGCCTACCATATGGTGGAGGGATCAACCGCAGGGTGCAGGGGCCCCCAATGTCGCTTTTCGATAGGCTTTCCATGTCGGAAAGCCCAACATGGAAACTAAAATCATAATCCCTATGGCGGAAACGCCGTCCATAGAGATTACGTGCCGGTCTCCGACTGGGCGAGGGGCTCTTGAGCCTGTCGGAATCCAGCCGGAATGACCGTCCGGTTTCAATTTCTACCGCCTGCATCGTAATGCGGCAGTGAAAACTGAAACCGCAATGAGGCTCAGATAGCCTCTGACTTGTGGTCAGAGGCTTTCTGACTCTCATCGTAATGAGGGCCTAAGTGTTAAGGTGTGGTTCAGGTGTAAAGATTATGGTTTGATTTAATGCTAGAGAAGTATTAAGATGTGGTTCAGGTTTAACGTTCAGGGCTAGGATTAGTGTTAGATTTAGAGTTAAGGGATTAGCTGTATGGAGAGTTTTCGAGGATGGGTCCCCCTTAAACATTTTCCCAGGGGGCAACATGTATGGTATGAGGTGTGCCTGAGGGTCACATTTATGTCAGGCTGGTGGGAGTGGGACTTTAAGGAGAGTGTAAGGTGGGCATAGAAGAAGTGAAGTATGTACATGGTGTGCCCCTAAATTATGCCCCTAGTCTCTAGAACAAACATAGATTCTACAATACTGTGCTGTGCAGCATCTGAATCGTAATCCCTTTATTGCACCTTGGGGAAGCATTCTCTGCTTGCTACCGCTACCTTGGAAGAGTCAAGTGTGCAAAGAAAGTAACTTGATTATTGAATTGGAATGAAATAAAAACCTTGGATCAAGCTCAACTTTTGCACTTGTCCAAATCTTTTGATCCTAGGCAATTGTTTTGCTACACTTTCCCTCCATTTTCTTCATTATCACACAGAGGAGCACCTTGAAATACATGAGTTCAGGATATAGGCTGTACACAATCTTTTCTTGTGTTTGATTAAATAAACTATAGTGTTGTTCATGTATAATACAATCCAGACCACCCAGAGGGGTCCGCATGACAACTCATTGGCCTCTTAGCTCACTATTGGCATTGTTGTCAGGGTGGGAGGAGGCACGAGTATTTCTAAGTTCATTTTTGAAAACTATCACTTTTAAAAAATACTTCTCAGTGCTCTGATTTAATCTGATGTACTAAGGTGAAATGCTTCTGATGCTAATGAAATACACTTTTTTGTATCTTGAAGAGACTTCAGCATATTGTTTTACACCTTAAGTTGTGCAGGAGACCTTCATTTCTTTTCTTTTACTTCAGTTACAGTGCTTAAATTGAGCCGGTGGGGGCCACCAGCATTTCTTTTTGGGGACTGGAACTTATTTCTCCTCTTCAGACATTTCTGGAGAGCAAGATGGAGGAAAAACACACAAGGCAGAAAGATGGAGGGAGACAAAGAGAAAAACCGTCCTACAGGGAGAAAGCACGAATCTGAACGAGTGAGATGAAGGGGCAGGGAGTTTCTGGCAGTGATCAACAATGCCTGGGATGGATTCAAGACTACGCAGCTTTGGTATTTGGCGTAAAGAATGTCCTGCTGCACCTGCACTTATTCTATTACAAATAGCCTGGCAGGTGAATAAATACTTTTCTGTTTGTTTACCAACTTTCTGAATGTTAGTGCTCTGTCAAGTAAACAGCAGCCCAGTGCAGTCGGTCAACAGGGCCACAAGCAGCCGCCGGGTGTAGTTTGAGTGTCATTGTTTTATAGGTATGGCAAGGTTCAATGTGATTGAATGTTTATGGCAAGGTTCAGGGTGATTGAATGTTTATGGCAAGGTTCAGGGTGATTGAATGTTTATGGCAAGGTTCAGGGTGATTGAATGTTTATGGCAAGGTTCAGGGTGATTGAATGTTTATGGCAAGGTTCAGGGTGATTGAATGTTTATGGCAAGGTTCAGGGTGATTGAATGTTTATGGCAAGGTTCAGGGTGATTGAATGTTTATGGCAAGGTTCAGGGTGATTGAATGTTTATGGCAAGGTTCAGGGTGATTGAATGTTTATGGCAAGGTTCAGGGTGATTGAATGTTTATGGCAAGGTTCAGGGTGATTGAATGTTTATGGCAAGGTTCAGGGTGATTGAATGTTTATGGCAAGGTTCAGGGTGATTGAATGTTTATGGCAAGGTTCAGGATTATTGAATGTTTATGGCAAGGTTTAGGGTGATTGAATGTTTATGGCAAGGTTCAGGGTTATTGAATGTTTATGGCAAGGTTCAGGGTGATTGAATGTTTATGGCAAGGTTCAGGGTGATTGAATGTTTATGGCAAGGTTCAGGGTTATTGAATGTTTATGGCAAGGTTCAGGGTTATTGAATGTTTATGGCAAGGTTCAGGGTGATTGAATGTTTTTGGCAAGGTTCAGGGTGATTGAATGTTTATGGCAAGGTTCAGGGTTATTGAATGTTTATGGCAAGGTTCAGGGTGATTGAATGTTTTTGGCAAGGTTCAGGGTGATTGAATGTTTATGGTTAGGTTCAGGGTGATTGAATGTTTATGGTTAGGTTCAGGGTGATTGAATGTTTATGGTTAGGTTCAGGGTGATTGAATGTTTATGGTTAGGTTCAGGGTGATTGAATGTTTATGGTTAGGTTCAGGGTGATTGAATGTTTATGGCAAGGTTCAGGGTGATTGAATGTTTATGGCAAGGTTCAATGTGATTGAATGTTTATGGCAAGGTTCAGGGTGATTGAATGTTTATGGCAAGGTTCAGGGTGATTGAATGTTTATGGCAAGGTTCAGGGTGATTGAATGTTTATGGCAAGGTTCAGGGTGATTGAATGTTTATGGCAAGGTTCAGGGTGATTGAATGTTTATGGCAAGGTTCAGGGTGATTGAATGTTTATGGCAAGGTTCAGGGTTATTGAATGTTTATGGCAAGGTTCAGGGTGATTGAATGTTTTTGGCAAGGTTCAGGGTGATTGAATGTTTATGGCAAGGTTCAGGGTTATTGAATGTTTATGGCAAGGTTCAGGGTGATTGAATGTTTTTGGCAAGGTTCAGGGTGATTGAATGTTTATGGTTAGGTTCAGGGTGATTGAATGTTTATGGTTAGGTTCAGGGTGATTGAATGTTTATGGTTAGGTTCAGGGTGATTGAATGTTTATGGTTAGGTTCAGGGTGATTGAATGTTTATGGTTAGGTTCAGGGTGATTGAATGTTTATGGCAAGGTTCAGGGTGATTGAATGTTTATGGCAAGGTTCAATGTGATTGAATGTTTATGGCAAGGTTCAGGGTGATTGAATGTTTATGGCAAGGTTCAGGGTGATTGAATGTTTATGGCAAGGTTCAGGGTGATTGAATGTTTATGGCAAGGTTCAGGGTGATTGAATGTTTATGGCAAGGTTCAGGGTGATTGAATGTTTATGGCAAGGTTCAGGGTGATTGAATGTTTATGGCAAGGTTCAGGGTGATTGAATGTTTATGGCAAGGTTCAGGGTGATTGAATGTTTATGGCAAGGTTCAGGGTGATTGAATGTTTATGGCAAGGTTCAGGGTGATTGAATGTTTATGGTAAGGTTCAGGGTGATTGAATGTTTATGGCAAGGTTCAGGGTGATTGAATGTTTATGGCAAGGTTCAGGGTGATTGAATGTTTATGGCAAGGTTCAGGATTATTGAATGTTTATGGCAAGGTTTAGGGTGATTGAATGTTTATGGCAAGGTTCAGGGTTATTGAATGTTTATGGCAAGGTTCAGGGTGATTGAATGTTTATGGCAAGGTTCAGGGTGATTGAATGTTTATGGCAAGGTTCAGGGTTATTGAATGTTTATGGCAAGGTTCAGGGTTATTGAATGTTTATGGCAAGGTTCAGGGTGATTGAATGTTTTTGGCAAGGTTCAGGGTGATTGAATGTTTATGGCAAGGTTCAGGGTTATTGAATGTTTATGGCAAGGTTCAGGGTGATTGAATGTTTTTGGCAAGGTTCAGGGTGATTGAATGTTTATGGTTAGGTTCAGGGTGATTGAATGTTTATGGTTAGGTTCAGGGTGATTGAATGTTTATGGTTAGGTTCAGGGTGATTGAATGTTTATGGTTAGGTTCAGGGTGATTGAATGTTTATGGCAAGGTTCAGGGTGATTGAATGTTTATGGTTAGGTTCAGGGTGATTGAATGTTTATGGTTAGGTTCAGGGTGATTGAATGTTTATGGCAAGGTTCAGGGTGATTGAATGTTTATGGTTAGGTTCAGTGAGGATCATCAGCAGCAGCAATACTGTGGGTCAGTAGCGTACGGCTCCCCTAGTTATGTTCAAAGTGTGTTGTTGTCCGTTGTGCAGCACGCAGGTGCCACTCGTGTGACCTTGTAATGCTGTTATCAGGTCTGACTCCAAGTAGGGGTGGGCGCAACTCACTTAATTCAGTGTTGAGTACATTTCCAACGAATTTGTCCATTTACGCAAGATGAGTAATTCCACATTTTGCATTATTTCTTAGAGCAAAAAGGCTCTCTTGCTTCCAAAATGGGTGTGAGAATGCAACAGAACACAAATACTGAGCACAAGCAACCACTTGTGCTCGCTAAATATCCTTTTGGGAGAGGATTTTCCCCCAACTTACTCCGATCATTTACTGTTAATTTGTTATTGCAAAATGCACCATCGCGTCTAACATGGGCCAAGGATGCATTTACCGCTAAGAAACAGAGTTACATGCAGCCAAATACGAAATGGGAGTGCGAACAGCTGCTCTGGCTTGCTAAGTGTGCTCTTGGGGTAGGATTTTTCCCCAACTGACACCTGCCACTTGGCACTATTTTCTTAGCACAAAATGCACCCTCACCAAAATGGACGTGAGGTGCCTTTTGTGCTAAGAAATAGCACTAAATGCAGCAGAATACAAGTAGCGAGTGTAGGAAAGTGCCCTTTCTGACATGGTCTACTCCCACTTTTTGTCTGGTAATTGGTGCAACTTTCACTGGAATGTGCCGGGTCCCTGCTAATCAGGTCTCCAGCACCAGATCTCTGTCCCTAAAACTTTACAATTGATCCCACAATTGGAAAACCTTTGTCATCATCCCCTGTAAGTCTCTAGTAAGCAGTAACCCTGGTACCTAGGGCATTGGGTAGCAAATAGGGTCCCTGAGGCTGCAGCACTTATTGTGCCACCCAAGGGACCCCTCAGCACCAACACACAGACTGCCACTGCAGGCTGCGTGCCATGGCGCAGAGCAAAACGAACACACAACAGGACACCCTTCCTGTGTGCCATGCCAAACCACACTGAATACAAGTATAGGTAAGTCACCCCTACAGCCTGCCTTACAGCCCTAAGGCAGGATGCACTATACTTCACGAAGGTACCTCTCTGCATCGGCAGAGGTACCCTGTAATATCTAGGTCCTTCTTATCGGCAGAGGTACCCTGTAATATCTAGGTCCTTCTTATCGGCAGAGGTACCCTGTAATATCTAGGTCCTTCTAAGATATTACCAGTAAGCAGGGAAGCCGTCTTAAAAGTGCATGTGCTGGACACTAGAAAAACAAGTTTCACAGCTACATGATGGCTTCACTGAAATATGGGATGTTTGGTATCAAATATCTTATATTAATAAATCTACACTGATGCCAGTGTTGAATTTATTAATATCCGAACCCAGAGAGTACCTTAGTGGTACCCCCTGAAAAGCCACTGTCCTCTAGTGTATAGTCTGTCTGGTCCACACCAGCCCACCACCACAGATGCGCTTCTGACCCCCTAGGAGGTGAGGGCTTGCCCTCAGAGGTCAGGACACAAAGCCGGTTCTGGCTGGGGCGTTTACACCCTATCCAAACATGATGGCTAGCAATTAGCATTCCCAGGGCTGGCAGCTTCAAAGCATGAATCCTTTGTTATGCGACCCCAGCTCTCTCCACAGTCCTGGGAGGTGCCAACCCCACTGTTTTGCTGCTCTTTGGTGCTAGGATAAGAGGGAAAATTAGTATTTGAGATAGGCGTGGTGACTACACCGGTCTGGCACACCCCTAAGGTGTATTGACTGATGTGACTCCCCACATTGAGGAATTTGGCATCTTTGTATTGGCAGAATTTAGGACACTGAGTCAGGGTCATGCCCACTTCCCACAAGAAGAGATCATGTAGGAGGGGCAGTGACCTCGGGGGAAAGTAGCCCATTGGCTACTGCCCTTCACTCCCTTAACTCCGCATAATTCAGTATTTAGGGGACCCCTCTGAGCTCAGAAGTTTAGATCAGTTTGGAACCTGAAGAAGACGAGAACCAGGATCCTGCCGAGCCACAAAACGGAAGAATAGAGGAGAAGACCAACCTGACGCCGACTCCGCCAGCCATCTGCCTGCTCCCGACAATTCTGCTAAAGTCGCCTCTGTCCTGTGCTGTCCGACTCCACAAACCCTGGAGGTCCTCCAGCATGAAACCAGAAGCTTAAAGATCTCCCTTAGAGCTGAGGATCGACTCCCCTGCAACTGCAGGTACCGACTGCGATGACCCCGGTACACTGCACCTGCTGCCCACAGTGAATGTCAAGCAGCAACTGCACAGTTGAAGGTCAGCAGGTTCCAAGAGGCCAGATCATCTTCCTGCCAAGTCTGAAGACCCTCCAAACTCCAAGACCTCAGTTGTGCCAATATCCGGAGTACTGATGACTTGCCACGACCAAAGCATGTTTACGAGTCCAGTCTGGACTCCAACTTGCCCAACCGAGAGCCAACCGACGAGGGACATCAGCATCACAAAGTTATCCCTGAGACTGATTCCACTGCCCAGCTGTCAACCTATCTGTTGACCAGACCGAAGGTAAAGGAGGCACTTTGATGCACAGGTGCCCAGCGACCGCAAAGATCCTGCACCTGAGCTGCCTGGCCCGATCGACAGAATACAGTTGTTGTCCTTGTTGCTGAGGTCCTCCTGCACCAAGCCCCCTTTTGGGAACCCCAAACTTATTCCCAAGTCCCCATTTTCCGTGCTTTGCCAAGAGGCCCCTTCTTTATTCAAGCGCGTTTTTGCTCACAGTCCCCAGCCCCTCTTTGCTGCTGCACAGAGGCTTCTGAGTGCAGCCCAGACCGATTTGAGGGTAGAGCACTGGTCCCTGACCCTCTACGGCACCGAGACCGAAGTGGCTCTATCGAGAACGCACGGCAATCCTAAGTATTCTATGTGTGCCATTTTTCTCCCATAGGATAATTCCGTGCAATTGCGCACATGTGTGAACTGTGTTTTTAAGTCTGCGAGTTTCTGAGTTCTAAAACATATTTATAGAAATAACTAAGTATTTTTCTAAATTTGTGTGTCTCACTTATTGACTTGGCGAATGCATCGACGGTCCTAACACCCTTCTCTGATAAGCCTAAGGCTGCTCGACCACAGGTACCCCTAGAAGAGCACCTTGGGATTGCTAGAGCGAGCCCCGTCCACTCATAAGTGAATACCTAGACTCTGTGCACACTATTTCTCATTTTGATATAGTATATACAGAGCCAGCATCCTACAGCGAGTGGCGGCTTACACTCACTAAATGTGATCTCAGGGTAGGAGTTTTCCCCCATAATTACTGTTGACTGCGTGAACAGGAGTAATTGTGTTATTCTTGTTAATTCTGCGTCAAAGAGTAACAAAGAATTATCAAAATTACTCCGATTACTCCAGCATAATTGAAATGCTGCCAGGGCCTAGTTCCAAGATGCATGGGGGAAGATCGCCCATAAGAAGAGAGGAGGGTGACATGCCCGACGGTCATGGGTGAGGTGAGCTGAGCTTGACCCTGCGCAAGGCATGTCGGGGTACAGCGAGGTACTGTGGCCACAGCAGCAGTCTAGGTTTATGTATGGTCAGCAGATGAGTGGCTGGAGGATATCCCATACATGATGAGTTGGGTCAGCGATGTGCCTGATCCTCCCCCAGCCCACCTGATGGTGCAGTACAATGAGCTGATACCACTAGGAATGGAATGACACCTAGGGAGCTGCAACGCATACATTCCTCGGTGAACACCTGAGGCTGGATCTTAGACTAGGTGTGAGAGCTCAGTGCCGGTTAATACTAATGTTTGGAAGACTTAGCGATAGATTTACTAACGTTTTGCACAGCCGCTACTATGTCAAATGTAGCGTCGATTTACTTAACATTAAAAAGGGCTAGGAGTGCAGCACACAACAGCATTGCGCCATGGGAGCACCTAGGTAAATGTTGGTAAATGTACCCCTACGGTGGCCGAGGGCGATTTAGAAGGGGTTAAATCCTCTCATTTACCACCAGTCGGACCTCAGGTTTGTGGGACCCCAGGATCAGCTTGGAGTAGGTTCATGGTGAAAAGAAGGAAGTGTGCTCCAAGTGTTGGGAGGAAAGCGATAGTCTGGTATATTTCATATCTAGATTAGGACAGGGCAGAACAAAAGATGGCTTTGGATATCCTAGGTGAGGACCACTTCTGTCCTTGGACAGTTATTGATGCTCTTACTGGGCGAGACGTCCATGAGCAAAGCTATGTCTAGGCCAGGAGTAGGATCGGTTGTGTCGGTGGGCAGTGGAGCGATGGCTACATCTAGGCCAGAAGAAAGATCAGTTGTGTAGGTGAGCGGCGGAGCACAGGCTACGTCTAGGACAGAAGTAGGATCGGTTGTGTCAGTGGGTGGGAGAGTGAAAGCTACGTCTAGGCCAGAAGTAGGATTGGTTGTGTCGGTAGGTGGTGGATTAAAAGCTAAGTCTAGGCCAGAAGTAGGATCGGTTGTGTCGGTGAGGGGCGGAGCGAAGCCTACGTCTAGGCCAGAAGTAGGATCGATTGTTTCGGTGGGCAGTGGAGTGAAAGCTATGTCTAGGCCATAAGTAGGATCAGTCGTGTCGGTGAGCTGCGGAGCAAAGGCTAGGTGTAGGCCAGAAGTAAAATCAGTTAGGTTGGTGGGAGGTGGAGTGAAGGCTACTTCTAGGTCAGAAGTAGGATTGGTTGTGTAGGTGGATGGTGGAGCGAAGGCTTGTCCAGGCAAAAAGTAGGATCAGTTGTGTTGGTGGAGCGAAGGCTACGTCCAGGCCAGAAGTAGGATCACTCGTGTTGGTGGAAGGTGGAGTGAAGGCTACGTCTAGGCCAGAAGTAGGATCACTCGTGTCGGTGGGAGAAGGAGCGAAGGCCACGTCTAGGCCAGAAGTAGGATCACTCGTGTCGGTGGGAGGTGGAGCGAAGGCCACGTCTAGGCCAGAAGTAGGATCACTCGTGTCGGTGGAAGGTGGAGTGAAGGCTATGTCTAGGTCAGAAGTAGGATCACTCATGTCGGTGGAAGGTGGAGTGAAGGCTACGTCTAGGCCAGAAGTAGGATCACTCGTGTCGGTGGGAGGTGGAGCGAAGGCTACGTCTAGGCCAGAAGTAGGATCACTCGTGTCGGTGGGAGGTGGAGTGAAGGCCACGTCTAGGCCAGAAGTAGGATCACTCGTGTCGGTGGAAGGTGGAGTGAAGGCTACGTCTAGGCCAGAAGTAGGATCACTCGTGTTGGTGGGAGGTGGAGCGAAGGCCACGTCTAGGCCAGAAGTAGGATCACTCGTGTCGGTGGGAGGTGGAGCGAAGGCCACTTCTAGGCCAGAAGTAGGATCGGTTGTGCCAGTGAGCGGTGGATCCACTTCCTTCCAGGGCCTTGAATTACTCTTTTTGTGTAATTATGCATAATCTTGAGGAATTCTTAGGTAATTCAGCAAGATTATGCTACACTGAATTACATGAGTTATGCCCACCCCTAAAATGTACTAAGTTGTGCCTGCTCATTATTACTTGTGTAGTGTTTCGTTTTGGTGCACAATAAAGTAATTTGGTTTGTAAAAGTAAGGCAGTGAGTTGGAGAATCAGTTATTTCGCTGTTGTGTGATTGTTGAGATCAGTCCTTGAGCACCCTCGCACTACCCCCTCCCAAAGCTTGTGACTGCTCGTCATTGCTACCACCGACTGTCGCGTGCTGAAGGGGTTATTTTTGGCCCGGTTTGCAGATCCACATTTGGATGCACCTTGGGGCATCAGAGGTAGACAACCCCAGCCCCCAGCCCCCAGCCCCCAGGGTAGAGGTCTCCTGACCCCCACATGGGGTCAGGCAGGACGTGTCTCACTAAGAGACAAATTAAAGTTGAAGACATCAGGGCTTCTTTGAACTTTGGATGGTGAAATGTCCATCTGCCCTTGTGGCAGCTGCACCTCTGCCCAGCCGTGGTCCATGCAGGTAACAGCAGTGGGGTGGTGGGGCCACGTTGGGGGGGATATCGAGGGACAATGCCGAGGGAAAATTAATTATTTATTTAATTTTCCCTCTGCATCTTCCTTCGAAATCCCCCCCCCACGCGGCCCCACAACCCCACCGCTGTTACCTGCACGGACCGCGGCTGCCTCTGCCACATTCTGAGTTCTCTGCCGTGCCTGGGAGACTTATCCACCAAAGTGGCTATTTGCACCGTGGAAGGAGCCATGAACGACATTTAGGGGTCACCAGGGGTCACAGCTGCACCCCCTTGCTTGCCCCTGGGTACCCCTGGCACTGCCTTTATGACCCCGGGCCTCAGAGGTGCCAAAATCAGTGCCTGGAACCAGTAGCGGCTTCTATGGGGCAGTAGTGGTGGGGTGGGGTGGGGAGGGCTGAAAAATAAAGAAAAAAAGAAAAGGAACAAAAAAAAGAAAATGTTACTTACCTGCCGGCCGTCTCCTCTCCTCTCCTCCGTCCTCTTTGGTCGATGCAGAAAACACACAGGCTCCCAGACTCCCCTGAGCCAATCACGACACTGCTGTCTTCAGCATCACAACATGACAGCAGCGTCGTGATTGGTCTGAGGGACTGGTTCGGTGTTCAGGCAGGGAGTCGGAGCCTGGGCATGTTCTCCACCTGGCTGTGCAATACAGCCGGGTGGAGAAAAATGCTAAGTGCACATGTTTGTTTCGCCGGCTCAAGATGGCCGGCCAAGCCATCATGCGCACTTAGACAGTGAGCACCACTGTCCCCCCCGCTCTGTGGGCCGCCAGCCCCGCCCCGCACCTACAGAGCCAGTACTGAAAAATAAAATGATAATAACATGGTGCTATTATCATTTTATTTTTCCTGTGGGGCGACGCTCCTCCGCCTTAGAGGATGAGCCGCCGTTGCCTGGAAACGCTCCTCCGCCTTAGAGGAGGAGCCTCTGCTGCCTAGAAACGCTCCTCCACCTTAGAGGAGGAGCCTCCGCTGCCTGAAAACGCTCCTCCGCCTTAGAGGAGGAGCCGCCGCTGCCTGGAAACGCTCCTCCGCCTTAGAGGAGGAGCCTCCGCTGCCTAGAAACGCTCCTCCGCCTTAGAGGAGGAGCCGCCACTGCCTGGAAACGCTCCTCCGCCTTAGAGGAAGAGCCTCCGCTGCCTGAAAACGCTCCTCCGCCTTAGAGGAGGAGCCTCTGCTGCCTGGAAACGCTCCTCCGCCTTACAGGAGGAGCCGCCGTTGCCGGAACACAGGAGCAGCTCACCCTAATGGACGTCATTTTGAGCTCCATTATCCTAGTTTTGTGTTACATTTTTATTACACAAATAGTGAATAATATTATTCACTATTAGCGTATAAAAAATGGAGTATAATTATCTGGAATATGATAGTTACGGTAAGTAAAAATGCTTTTCAATGTATGTTGTATGCATGTTTGTAGGTGAGTGTGTTTATCTGAGAGTGCGTGAATGTGTGTGTATGTTTAACCATGTGTGTGTGTGTGTGAGTTAAAGTAAAGGTCAAATGTGTGATGTCACTTCCGCGACTCCTGGCATTTTGGTGAATTTCTGCCATACATATGGCTGCTGGAACTATACTCCAGTGAGCAGGGGGGGCCTTAGTACCCACATACCATGACTCCCAGTGCTTTAAATGGGCCGGTACTCACCGGTACTGAGTACCGGCACTTCCGAATTTTCTGACCGTCAGTACTGGCACTTTTCTTAGGTCAGGGAGAGTACCGGTACCCTGATTGATGACATGGCAGTCTCAGGTGAGGTATCTCCTCCAGCTCAGGGCAGATGCCGCTCTGCTTCCGAAGAGCCCCTCAGTGGCCTTTTGCAGAGTCGCTGCTGGAGATTCCAGCAGCGCCCACTTGAATGTCCCCAGACTGCAGGGGTCTGAGAGGGCTTGCGTCATGCTGTGATCAACAGGATAGGGTCTAGACAGACCCTGCACCTTTGATCAGGTGCGCAACGGCTATTAGGCTTAAAGTGCTTAAGGCCCCTCCACCCCCTTCCTCCATCAGGCCTGTGAAATGGGCTGGGGCTGCCAGTCAGTAATCCTGTCCCATTTAGGGTAATGCACTGGCCGTACTAAAGTGAGCGGCAGCCCACACAATCCTCTACCTTCCCCAAAGTCGTTTTTTTCCACCTTTTTGTTCAGCACAGAGGCTGCTTTCCTTTGTGTGCCTCCAACACTAATCGCTGCCTTTGCATGAGAACAGTGACTGACCTGGGTACTGGCTCCATGGGTGTAAAGTTAGCCCTTCCCATAGAGACATGAACAGCAGGGAACGCAGCAGCGCTCCAGGAATGGGCTCCAGGACAACTGGTGGAGGGTAAGTTAAGATGAACATAGAAGGAAGGGGCAGGGATGAATGTATAGAAGTGAGGTGACAGGTGAAGTTAGGATTGCCACTTTTTTCACATAAAAAATACCAGATATTTGTTGAGTTCTGAAATCATGAATGGGCTTTGAAATGGTATTTTAATACAAATATGTGTACAGTCAAAAATCCTGTGCATTTCTTGTTCACTTTAATTATCGTTTATACATACATATATATATGTCTGTGTGCTCGCCGACCTGTGTGTGCCTATTTTTGTGTGAGAGAAAGAGGGAGAGAATCAGGGCAGTCTCAGGAGATATTTTAAAGGGAATGGGTGGAATGCTTTTGTGTACATGTCTGCTTGTTTCTGTCTGTGTGTGCACGCTTGAGAATATATAGTATTGTGCCAAACAAATAACATATGGCAAGAAGCAGCAAATATTACAAAACAAGGAAATGTTAACACATCATCGTTTGGCTTTTATTTTGTGTAATGAGTTAACCTGATTTATTTACATAAACGCATTTCTCATGCGTTTTGATATGTGCTGCAACTGGTACAGTAGTCATTATGTATCGTCATATCTTGCCCTTAGCCCCGCCCCTAGCCCCGCCCATTTGTCACACCTCTAACTCATTTTAATGAGTACCTGCACTTATTTTTTCCCATTTAAAGCACTGATGTCTCCTTAATGCGGAGGACGTGTCCCAAGTTATCAGGGAGACAAGACTTATCTTCACATGGCACTCCCCTGCATTTCCTTCAAGAGATGAGAGCAGGTGGCAGTGTTCCCTCTGGATTCCTC
The DNA here is from genome assembly GCA_963921515.1 of Calotriton arnoldi. NCBI lineage: Eukaryota > Metazoa > Chordata > Amphibia > Caudata > Salamandridae > Calotriton > Calotriton arnoldi. The sequence goes on along the minus strand of CAWUFW010022136.1, from coordinate 30,927 downwards.
GGCTCCGGTGCCATCAGGCCGGGTGTATCCTCGACGCTGCTCCAAGCCTCGTGTTTCTCCCCCCACCCCCACCCCGTTCACTGCGCCTGGCTGACGTGATCTGCTGCAAGCCTTGCCTGCGCCCTGGGACCTGGCCAAGATCACACCTCGCGGCCCCCAGACGGCACGGCTTCCTCCCTGGTGCCTCGTTATGTGCTGGGCACGGGCAGGGAGCGCCCGCAGAGCCAGTCGGATGCCTGCTTCTTGCCACATGGGTTTCTTTGAATGATGCGCTTGTTTTCAGGAACTGGCAGCAGGAACGAGGTGGCTGGAGCCAGCGAACTCCTGCTTCAGGGGCAGAGGGAGGTCATCCAATGCGGACGTGCACTTTTACCAAACTCATTCCTAAAGCGCCTGCGCGCTGCTATGACTGTCTTTGCGGCGCTCAGGGGCAGCATTGCCAACAGTTGTATTGTATTGCAACATTTATATAGCGCTTACTACCCAAATGTGGGGCGCTGAGGCGCTTGCCTACATGAGTAGCACGCTACACCATACACTTCCTATCACACACCGTATAATGTAGTGTGTGTAGGTTGGAAGGGAGCGCTCTTTGTTTCGATCCTGTGTGGGAAGGGTTTCCATGTTGTGCGTGTTGACCACTGAGGTGCGGTTATCGTGTTATAGGACGCAGCGCGTAGCGATGACTCATGAGGTGTGAGAGACACACGCAGTTTATGGATTCCCGCGCGCCGGCAGCTTTGGGCAGCTCTGCGGGTCCCTTTATGGGATTTCTTATGATCTTTCTCTACACAGCTGGGTACTGCCCTGGCTGGTCCATTCTGAGATGTTTCGTTTAAAGTTTATGGGACTGAAAGGCAGAGGTTAAAGGGAGAACCGGTGGCGAGATCTGACAGGACGGACTTTGTTACTATCATCCCATATCTGATTGTCATTGTGAGACATCGAGACACGGCAGCAGTTTGTAGCTTGTTGTGACCCGCAGCGGTGAACTAAATGAAAGGCCTCCGTTGGCCAGCGGCATGTGGTGGAACGAAACATACGGACCCCGTCCTGCAAAGAACATGGAGGGGGCCCCCCACGCTCTGGATCCAGACAGGAGCTCTCAGGACAGGGGCTCGCTGCCTGCCTGTGCACAGTGCTGGTCGGGGCCCCCCACGCTAAGAACATGGATGGGGCCCCCCACGCTTTGGATCCAAACAGGAGCTCTCAGGACAGGGGCCCGCTGCCTGCCTGTGCACAGTGCTGGTCGGGGCCCAGTCCCCTGCAAAGAACATGGATGGGGCCCCCACGCTTCGGATCCAGACAGGAGCTCTCAGGACAGGGGCCCGCTGCCTGCCTGTGCACAGTGCTGGTCGGGGCCCCCCTACAAAGAACATGGAGTGTGCCCCCCCACGCTTCGGATCAGCCCAGTGTAGGAAGGTGGAATCTGACTGCATGGTTGCCCCCACTTTTTTCCTGGTGTTTTGCTGGTTTTCAACGTAGTTTGGCTGGGATCCTGCTATTCAGGACCCCAGTCTATCAATCAATCAATCAATCAATCAAAGCATTTATAAAGCGCACTACATACCCGTGAGGGTCTCAAGGCGCTGGGGGGGGGGTGTAGGGTGCTGCTACTGCTCGAACAGCCAGGTCTTGAGTAGCCTCCTGAAGGTAAGTAGGTCCTGGGTCTGCCGCAGGTGGGTGGGGAGGGTGTTCCAGGTCTTCGGGGTGAGGTGGGAGAATGATCTGCCGCCGGTGGTTGCTCTTCGGATGCGGGGGATGGTTGCGAGTGCGAGGTCAGGGGAGCGGAGTTGGCGGTTCGGGGTGTAGAAGGTGAGTCGTCTGTTGAGGTATGTTGGTCCGGTGTTGTGGAGTGCCTTGTGTGCGTGGGTGAGGAGCTTAAAGGTGACCCTCTTGTTGACGGGGAGCCAGTGCAGGTTTCTTAGGTGGGGTGTGATGTGGCTGTGGCGAGGGATGTCGAGGATCAGACGTGCAGAGGCGTTCTGTATGCGTTGTAGTCGTTTCAGGAGTTTGGCTGAGGCTCCTGCGTAGAGGGCGTTTCCGAAGTCCAGTCTGCTGCTGACGAGGGCCTGGGTCACCGTTCTTCTTGTTTTGATGGGGATCCATCTGTAGATCTTGCGGAGCATGCGGAGGGTGTTGAAACAGGAGGATGAGACGGCGTTGACTTGCTTGGTCATGGAGAGTGTTGAGTCGAGGATGAAACCCAGGTTGCGTGCGTGGTCGGTGGGCGTCTGTGCAGCTCCTAGTGAGGTCGGCCACCAGGCTGAGGGGTTGGATCCGAGGATGAGGACCTCCGTCTTGTCTGAGTTCAGCTTCAGTCGGCTGTTCTTCATCCACTCGGCGATGGCTTTCATTCCTTCGTGGAGGTTGGTTTTGGCGGTGGCGGGGTCCTTGGTGAGGGAGACGATCAGCTGGTTGTCGTCGGCGTAGGAGATGATGTTGAGGTTGTGCAGTCGGCCTACGTGGGCGAGAGGTGCCATGTAGACGTTGAACATTGTCGGGCTGAGGGATGATCCTTGGGTTACGCCGCAGATGATCTCGGAGGCTTCGGATCGGAAGGGCGGGAGGCGGACCCTCTGTGTTCTGCCGGAGAGGAAGGAGGTGGTCCATTCCAGAGCCTTGTTTCGGATCCCTGCGTTGTGGAGGCGGGTGCGTAGGGTGCGGTGGCAGACTGTGTCGAAGGCGGCTGAGAGGTCTAGAAGGATGAGGGCCGCGGTTTCACCGTTGTCCAGTATGGCCCTGATGTCGTCGGGGGCGGCGATGAGGGCGGTCTCGGTACTGTGGTTGCTGTGGAACCCGGACTGGGATGGGTCCAGGATGTTGTTCTCCTCGAGGTGGCGGGTCAGTTGTCCGTTGACGATCTTCTCGATTACCTTCGCCGGGAACGGGAGCAGGGAGATTGGTCGGAAGTTCTTGAGGTCTCTCGGATCCGCCTTGGGTTTCTTGAGTAAGGCGTTGATCTCGGCGTGCTTCCAGCTCTCCGGGAACGTTGCGGTCTCGAAGGAGATGTTGATGACTTTGCGGAGATGGGGTGCGATGGTGGCGCTGGCTTTGTTGAAGGTGTGGTGCGGGCAAGGGTCTGACGGGGAGCCGGAGTGGATGGTGCTCATGATTTTGATGGTGTCGCCGTCGTTCACGTTGGTCCAGGTGAGCAGGGGGTCAATGTCGATGTTGGCCGGAGGGTCTGAGGTGTCGGTGGCTGTCGGGACGGTTTCGTTGTTGAAGCTGTCTAGGATGTCTGCGATCTTGAGATGGAAGAAGGTGGCTAGGGAGTCGCACAGGTCTTGCGATGGTGGGATGTCGTTGGTGTTGGAGCTGGGGTTGGAGAGTTCTTTCACGATGTTGAAGAGCTCTTTGCTGTTGTGTGCATTGTTGTCAAGGTGATCTTTGAAAGAGGCCCTTTTGGCAGATCGGATGAGGTGATGGTGTCTGCGGATGGCGTTCTTGTGGGCTGCATGGCTGTCCGGTGTCTGTTCGTGGTGCCATTTCTTCTCGAGTTTTCTGCAGTTTTGCTTGGAGGCCTGGAGGTCCGCGGTGAACCAGCTGGCTTTCTTGTCAGGGCGTCCGTTGGAGGGTTTCTTGATCGGGGCGAGAGTGTTGGCGCAGTCGTCGATCCATTGCCTGAGGTTGCGGGCGGCAGTGTCGGGGTCGGTGGGGTCGGCGGGTGGGCTTCGGGTGAGGGTGGTGTTAAGCTGGTCTTCGGTGACTTTGCTTCAGCTGCGGCGGGGGATCGGTTGAGTGCGGTGGTACGTGGCGGGTTTCAGGAAGGTGAAGTGGATGCAGCGATGGTCGGTTCAGTGGAGTTTGGTGGTGTGGCTGACGGTGACGTGGGAGCTTGCGGAGAAGATGGGGTCGAGCGTGTGTCCGGCGGAGTGGGTGGGTGTCGTGATGAGCTGTCTGAGTCCGAGGTTGGCGAGGTTGCCGATCAGGGTGGTGGAGTTGCTGTCGTTGCTGTTCTCGAGGTGGAAGTTCAGGTCTCCGAGGAGGATGTAGTCTGTGGAGGCGAGGGCGTGCGTGCTGATGGAGTCGGCGATGGAGTCGCTGAACTGAGGCCGGTGCCCGGGGGGTCTGTAGACGAGAGTTCCTCTGAGGGTGGTGTTGGGGTCAGTGTGGATCTGGAAGTGCAGGTGTTCGGCGGTGCTGAGGGTGTCATCGGTGCTGGTCAAGACCTTGAGGGTGTTCTTGTGGACGATGGAGATTCCTCCTCCTAATCCGTTGGTGCGGTCCCTGCGGGTGATCTTGTAGCCGTCCGGGATGGCTATGGCGATGTCGGGTGCCGAGGAGGCGTTCAACCAGGTCTCTGTCAGGAAGGCGACGTCCGGGGAGGATGAGTCGAGCAGGTCCCAGAGTTCGACGGCGTGTTTGCGTGCGGAGCGGGTGTTGAGTAGGATGCATCTGAGGTGGTTGCGTCCTGTCTCGGTGGGCGGTTTGGCGGCTCGGAGGCTAGTGAAGCTGCAGTTCCGGCAGGAGAAGGGTCCTTGGGTGCGCTTCGGGGTGCCCTGGAAGCAGGTGTGTAGTCGTCCGGTGTTGAGTGCGTGGAGGGTGCTGGCGTCGTAACGGCAGTGGTCGTCGTGGCGGTTGCGGGGACCAGGGGGTCTGGCGCTGGGTGCGGTCCAGGCGCGGACTGGCGCAGACGGGCTTGCCTTAGGCGCGCCAGCTGCGCGCATCAGCGGCCACCAGATAAGGGGATGTGGGAGGGAGGAGCAGCTGGGAGGCGGAGGCGGGGCGGCGAGTGGGCGTGCAGGGGGAGGGGCCGCAGGGGATGCAGCGGCGGCGGGAAAAACGGGCAGGGGAGCGGGGGAAGGGCACAGAAAAATACACAGCAACGGGGCACAGAGGAGAAGGGCAACAACGGGCAAAGGTCACAAGGGGCGAGAAAATAAACACAGGCACGGGGCACAGAGGGGAAGATAACAACAGCGGGGCACAGAGGAGAATCAGCAACAACGGGGCACAGAACAAGGAGGCAGCAGCCTCGAACTTACAGCGTCAGCGGCGGCAGCAGGCACTGGAGACACGGACACACAGGTGGTGCTGTGCGGCGTGGGGTAGCGACCTGCCTGTAAACAGGGTCAAGGGTCGCTCTCCTCACCGCGCAGCAGCCGCCATATAAGGGGATGTGGGAGGGAGGAGCAGCTGGGAAGCGGGGCAGCGAGTGGGCGCGCAGGGGGGCGGGGCCGCAGGGGATGCAGCGGCGGTGGGAAAAATGGGCAGGGGAGCGGGGGAAGGGCACAGAAAAATACACAGCAACGGGGCGCAGAGGAGAAGGGCAACAACGGGCAAAGGTCACAAGGGGCGAGAAAATAAACACAGGCACGGGGCACAGAGGGAAAGACAACAACAGCAGGGCACAGAGGAGAATCAGCAACAACGGGGCACAGAACTAGGAGGCAGTAGCCTCGAACTTACAGCGTCAGCGGCGGCAGCAGGCACTGGAGACACGGACACACAGGTGGTGCTGTGCGGCATGGGGGAGCGACCTGCTTTCCCCTTAAATTGATTGCATGTACTTTAGGTACACTCCAGATTGGATCCTGGGGTACCCTTATAAGTCCCTACTATATGGTATACTATGTACCCAGGGCATAGGTACCCCAGAGGCCTCCCAGGGGCTGCACCATGTATTATGCCACCCCTGAGAGGCCATCCAAAATGACACCACAGGTCTGCTAAAGCAGCCTGTGTAAGGTGGTGTATGCACCCCTTACTGAGATATAGGTTCCCTATATCTCTCCATATCACTGCACATGTAAACCTATCAGTCACCCCTATGGCAGGCCTTAACAATCCTGAAGGCAGGGTGCTGGGTTTCATGTGAGAGGGTACCCATGCATGAGCAGGGCCCCTCTGCAGCTTTTGGAATCTTCATTCCGGGGTTGTTTGTGATGCAGCCAACCATATACTCTTAAGTGCATTATAACCTTGCGGTAAATGCTAACTTGAGAATGGCTGCAAGGAAACATGTCGTGTTTGGTGTCAAACATCTTGGAATCATACCTCCACCCCAGTAACTGGGGTGGGAGGTATGATCCCACCCTACAAGAGGGAGAAACATGGCACCACCGGTACACCCGGTAGCAGCTTAACAGAACCCTGGCATCACAAAATGGATGCTGCAGCCACAGACACGAGTCTGCCCTCCAGCTGCTGGACGAAACTCCGGCAGGGGAGGCCTGGACAATAGGTTTCTTGTCACAGGGAGGTGCGACCACCTCCCAGACAGGCTTTAGTGTATTGGGGCTGGGTGGGTGCACTCCAAGAGTGCTTTGAAGTCTGCACTGGGGGCACATTTGGTGTCCCTGTGCATAGTCCAGCTCAAACCGGTTGCAGGGGCTACCAGCCCCTGCTCTGGCACGAAACTGGACAAAGGAAATGGGTGTAGCCACCCCTCTTTCCTGACCCTCCCATAGGTGGGTCCCCAGAGTTTGTCCCACCCCTTCCTTGGGTATAAAGTAGGAACCCCTGACTACAGGACTTTAGATTTACCTGGACGAAACTCTGCTACAGTATCCCAGAACTTCAACTATCTACACGACGTTGGATGACCGAAGAATCTCCCTTGGAGTAAAGGAGTTACTCCCCTGCTTGGCAGGCACCAAAGACGCATCTGTCGGGTTGGCATCTCCGAAGCTCCTGAGGACTCCGAAGAATACTGCCACACAGGAGGTGGGTTCCCGTGGTCTCTGAGGTTGATCTGTGTGCTCAGCAAGTCTGAGGCCTGTATCCCTCGTGGAGACCGTGCAACCTGAACCCCTGGACACCGCGACCATTTGCAGAAGCATCAGCTTTGAGGCGACCTCTGAGGCTGAGCTTTGGGTTACTTGTAGCCCTGACCCCGAGCAGCAATTCCACCGAAGATTGTCCACCTACACTCCACGAGAGTTCCGTGAGCTGGCCCTTTGGGTTTTCTCTCGAGGTCCCTTCGCGATCCCTGGTCCGTCGACTGGTGGGTCTCTGTGAAGGCAACACTAAGATTAATTGGGCTAGCCTGGTTGCTCCAGATGTGCCCTGACTCTCCATTGCTTGGGGAGTCCCACGGACCTTGCTGGTCCGCACCAAAGCATCTTTACTCTTCCTGCGTGGGTTGCTGTTGCCAAGGCTTGTTGGGTTCAATCCAAGCACCTACACCCCAGCACTCGACATCCTTTGTGGGACAGCTCGAGTCCGGCTCCTGGTCATCCTCGACCTCTCCTGGACCCCGTGGCTGCAGAGTCAAGCTGTAACTCCTCGCACCTGAAGCACCCAACATCGGTGGGCGTTCGTCTATCGTGCCCCTGGTCACTGGCTAGTGACCCAGACTCTGTCCCCTCTGCTTTCAGGTTCTTCACATCTTCGATCCAGGCTTGGATCATCCCGGACACTTTTCTTCTTCACGGCAGCAGCACTTTGCAGCAGATCGCCAATGAAATCAACAACGATTCCTGACACCATTTGACACCTATGCACCCGGCTTCCCTGGGTGAGGTAACTCGAGTACTCCGGTGCTCCCATGGGTGTTGGCCCTAGAACCTGTTAAGTCTAAAGGGGTTTGCTCAAAGTCCTCTCCTAAGTGTCCTTTATCTTTAAAATTCCAACCGTGACTTTCCTCATAGAATCCTACGGCGCTCGCGGCTGTGTTCTCACACTGCACACGTCCCCCGTGGGTCTCCTGTGTCACTACCTTGGGTGGTTCCTTGGGGTCCCAGCGATTCTACGTGCTCTAGGCACTATGTCTAGTCAAGTCGTGGTTCTTATACCACTTTCTTAATATATGGTTTGGTCCCCCTGGGGCCCAGTGTATATTGTGCTATTTACTGTCGTTTTAATACTGTGATATTGTGTATCTTGGACTCTAATCTCATAAAGAGATTAGTAGTGAGTGTTTAGAAATAAATACATATATTTTATATATATACCTGGTGTGGTTCTCCTTTCATTTGGTCACTCAAGAGATTATAGACTGGTAAACGAAGCTGCTTTACATTCCTCCAAGACTTAGCCTGAAGGCTGCTCTCCACAGCTACCACTAGGATAGCTTTCAATAAAGGTTGTCTTTAAACCTATCATCAATATGGGTCGATTGGACTGGTGCAAGGTGCCCACTATAACTAGTGGACAGCATATGCCAGGCCAACTTCTCACACCCGGGAGCTATCAGGACAGGGGCCCGCTGTCTGCCTGTGCACAGACCTGATCGGGGCCCAGTCCCCTGCAAAGAACATGGATGGGGCCCCCACGCTTCGGATCCAGACAGGAGCTCTCAGGACAGGGGCCTGCTGCCTGCCTGTGCACAGTGCTGGTCGGGGCCCCCCTGCAAAGAACATGGAGTGGGCCCCCCATGCTTCGGATCCAGACAGGAGCTCTCAGGACATGGGCCTGCTGCCTGCCTGTGCACAGACCTGGTCGGGGCCCAATTCCCTGCAAATAACATGGAAGGGCCCCCCACGCTTCGGATCCAGTCAGGAGCTCTCAGGACAGGGGCCCACCGCCTGCCCATGCACAGTGCTGGTCGGGGCCCCCATGCACCACTAGGGCTGCAGGGGCCATTGTTACACCACTCAGCAGCAGGTGGCAGACCGCTTCAGGTACTCCACACCTGTCCACTTGTGATGGTGGTTTGCTGCTGGTCACTGGCACACTGCTGGGTGAGGGACAGGATTCACAGCAGATAGGAACAGAGCAGACTTATATATTGTATTAAAATTGCATTTATATAGTGACGAGGTGTTGAATGCTCTTCATGGGGCAGCACGCTGCCCCAGAACCCAAGTTTAGTTTTATCACTAGTTATTGGCTTTTTAAAAGGGGGTTGCGATCTTTGAAAAGGAGGTGTGCGTAATTTGCAGAAACACAATAATATGGATGAAGGCGAAGATGCGTGTGGCTCAGTGCTCAGAGAGAGGAGGCATGCAGAGGATGGAAGTAAGGACGAGTCCGTGCGGGTGACTCAGTGCTCAGAGAGAGGAGGCATGCAGAGGATGGAAGTAAGGACGTGTCCGTGCGGGTGGCTCAGTGCTCAGAGAGAGGAGGCATGCAGAGAATGGAAGTAAGGACCTGTCCGTGAGGGTGACTCAGTGCTCAGAGAGAGGAGGCATGCAGAGAATGGAAGTAAGGACGTGTCCGTGCGGGTGACTCAGTGCTCAGAGAGAGGAGGCATGCAGAGAATGGAAGTAAGGACCTGTCCGTGCGGGTGACTCAGTGCTCAGAGAGAGGAGGCAAGCAGAGAATGGAAGTAAGGACGTGTCCGTGCGGGTGACTCAGTGCTCAGAGAGAGGAGGCATGCAGAGAATGGAAGTAAGGACCTGTCCATGCAGGTGACTCAGTGCTCAGAGAGAGAAGGCATGCAGAGGATGGAAGTAAGGACCTGTTCGTGCGGGTGACTCAGCGCCCAGAAAGAGGAGGCAAGCATAGGATGGAAGTAAGCATGTGTCCGTGCGTGTGGCTCAGTGCTCAGAGAGAGGAGGCATGCAGAGAATGGAAGTAAGGACGTGTCCGTGCGGGTGACTCAGTGCTCAGAGAGAGGAGGCATGCAGAGAATGGAAGTAAGTACGTGGCCCTGCGTGTGACTCTGTGCTGAGAGAGAGGAGGCATGCAGAGAATGGAAGTAAGGACGTGGCCCTGCGTGTGACTCTGTGCTCAGAGAGAGGAGGCATGCAGAGAATGGAAGTAAGGACGTGGCCCTGCGTGTGACTCTGTGCTCAGAGAGAGGAGGCATGCAGAGGATGGAAGTAAGGACGTGTCCGTGCGGGTGACTCAGTGCTCAGAGAGAGGAGGCATGCAGAAGATGGAAGTAAGGACGTGTCCATGCGGGTGACTCAGTGCTCAGAGAGAGGAGGCATGCAGAGAATGGAAGTAAGGACGTGTCCGTGCGGGTGACTCAGTGCTCAGAGAGAGGAGGCATGCAGAGAATGGAAGTAAGGACGTGTCCGTGCGGGTGACTCAGTGCTCAGAGAGAGGAGGCATGCAGAGGATGGAAGTAAGGACGTGTCCGTGCGGGTGACTCAGTGCTCAGAGAGAGGAGGCATGCAGAGAATGGAAGTAAGGACGTGTCCTTGCGGGTGACTCAGTGCTCAGAGAGAGGAGGCATGCAGAGAATGGAAGTAAGGACCTGTCCGTGCCGGTGACTCAGTGCTCAGAGAGAGGAGGCATGCAGAGGATGGAAGTAAGGACCTGTTCGTGCGGGTGACTCAGTGCCCAGAAAGAGGAGGCACGCATAGGATGGAAGTAAGCATGTGTCCGTGCATGTGGCTCAGTGCTCAGAGAGAGGAGGCATGCCGAGAATGGAAGTAAGGACGTGTCCGTGCGGGTGACTCAGTGCTCAGAGAGAGGAGGCATGCAGAGAATGGAAGTAAGGACCTGTCCGTGCGGGTGACTCAGTGCTCAGAGAGAGGAGGCATGCAGAGAATGGAAGTAAGGACGTGTCCGTGCGGGTGACTCAGTGCTCAGAGAGAGGAGGCATGCAGAGAATGGAAGTAAGGACCTGTCCGTGCGGGTGACTCAGTGCTCAGAGAGAGGAGGCATGCAGAGGATGGAAGTAAGGACCTGTTCGTGCGGGTGACTCAGCGCCCAGAAAGAGGAGGCACGCATAGGATGGAAGTAAGCATGTGTCCGTGCGTGTGGCTCAGTGCTCAGAGAGAGGAGGTGTTAGAAATGGGGGTCTCTAATTGGCAATGGCTGGCCACTGTCCAAGTAGGGACCCTTCTTCCTAAGTCAGAGTAAGAGGGCTACCCTCCTTGATACCCCTGCTCAACCCTGTGGTAACGTAGCACGAGCAGGTAGGCTTATCTCAGAGGCAGGGTGTGAAGCATTTATGACCATACACAGTAACACAGTGAGGAACACTACAAAGGGACACCACACAAGTAGTTATAAAAAATAAGTATCTTTATATAAAGGCAGATTTATCACAAGACCAATAACTGTAAAAGCCACAATACTGTCAAAAATAGGATAGCTGTTGAAGGGCTGTCAAAAATAGTTAAAAGGTTGCAAAAATAAGGTTCAAGTTCAAAGCAGGGGTCTCTGCAACCCTGTCTCGTTCAGAGGTTGCAAAAATAAGGTTCAAATCCAAAGCAGTGGTCTCTGCGACCCTTTCTCTCACAAAGTACCTGAATTCAGTAGCAAAACCAACAAAATGTCGCAAAGAAGTGGTAGCGATGATTTTCCTCACGCGAGGCCGGCGATGCGTTAAATCCTTGCCGCAAGGGAGGATGATGCGCCGATCTGCTGATGCGTGCGGAGACGATGCGACCAACTTCTGCACGCTAGGCCGCCGATGCAATGACTTTCTTGCCGCGAGGGAGAAGTCGATGCGACAAGCCTGTTGCGTTGTGCGATTGTGTTGCGATGCGAAGAAATGGCGCTCCGCGAGGGAGCGACGAAATCCGGTGCGATGCGATGAAAATGGCAGACGCATGGCGTCCGCAATGCGAAGTCTTGAAGCGATGATTTCTTTAGGGGTTGCGAGCGCTCGGCGACAGCAGCGCGATGATTTTTCCAGCGCGTCTCGGCTGCAGCAGCTCGCAAAGAGGCGTTAGCGATGGTTTCGTGTTGCGAGCACTCAGCGGCAGCAGCGCGATGATTTTTCCAGCGCTCTCGGCTGCAGCGGCTCGCAAAGGTGCGTTAGCGTCGATTTCCAGCACTCTTTTCTCTGAAGCAAACTAGGGGCCCTGGAACTCACAGGAGCCTCATCAGCAGATAGCAATCCTCGCAGTGAGGAATCAGGAGGTTGGTGGTGGAGTCTGATGTGCCTGAGACTCCAGCAGGAGGCTAGCTCTTTTCCTAGCCCTTGGGTAATTGCTGTAACAAAAATAAAAGTTCTCTCAAAAGTCCTTTTCCCTCTTCTTCAAGGTCCAGTGGTCACTGCTGCAGGCCAGTGCAAGAAACAACATACAAGCACAGGGACAGTCACTTCCTGCAGATTCCTCCAGTGGCACGGACAGAGTTTCCTCTCCAGATCCAAAAGCAATACAAATTGTAGGGGTTTCAGCACAAATATTTATACCCCAAAAGTCTTTGTTCTCAGAAGCTACAAGTCACTGAACCCAGCCAGAACCAGTTCTGCTCAGCCCTGGAGCACTTTGTTTACCAGGCTGCATCCTTTCTTTCAGAAAGAGGGGGTCTGCTATCAGACACACAGTAGGAGGTGGAGCCAGCATTCACCTTGCCAGGCACAGCCCTATTCAGGTCAAGGAGCCACCCCTCCCCATACTCTAAATACAGATCTCTCTATTCAACCCAGGTCTGACTCAGCCTGCCCTGCCCCTCCAAAACCAGACAGCCAATACACATAACAGCAGAGCACACTGGAAGGCTTAGGCAAGAAAATACCTACTTTCTAAAAGTGGTATTTTCAAACACAGAATATAAAAATAAACTTCACTAAAAGATGTATTTTAGTATTCTGAACTCAGGCATACTAAATTCGTTTTTCTACCATGTTCCTGGGGTCAGTTAGGACTATAGGATGTAATAGTCAAACTGCCCATTCTACCTATGGGGAACAGGTAGCCTTACAGTAGTGAAAAACGAAATTGGGTGTAATTCACTACCAGGACATGCTACACACACCAAGGCATGTCCTACCTTACACATACAATGCACCCTACCATAGGGGGACTTACATGATGCCAAGGGAAGGTTCAGGGGCTGGGAAGTGGGTGCACTTCACAGCCAAGATGGCAGTTCTGGACTGCACACAGACTCTGCAGTGGCAGGTCTGAGACACACTTTACAAGCTGCTTCTGTGGGTGGCGCAAACCAGCGCTGCAGGCCCACCAGCAGCATTTGGTTTACCAGCCCTGGGCACACACAGGCCACTCTACTAGGGACTAACAGATAAACCAAATAAGCCAATCATGGATGTACCAATTCACATAGTCATATTTACAAAGGGAGAGCATATGCACTTTAGCACTGATCAGCAGAGATAAAGTGCCCAGAGCCATAAAACCAACAAAAACAGGTCAGCAAAAATCCAGGAGGAAGGCAAAACTTTAGGGGTGACCCTGCAAAAAGGGCCATTTCCAACACAACCCCCTTCCAGCCAAAACGCAGGGTAGACCAATCACTACCTTGATGGGCTTCCCTGCTTTGGGCGATAGAACACGGAACTGGCCTGCAACTGCAGGGGCATATGCCAGCTCTACTCCAATCTGAACCCTGGTGGATCCCTCTGTCCACACTCCTAGGGCCCACTAAGATAACCAATGGGGAACTCTTCCCCTCACCTGGGGACACCACCTGTGCAGCATCTAACCTTAACTGGCCCCCAGGTGTGTCCCAACAGATAAACAACAAGCCCCAGTAGTCACTGACAGTAGTCAGTGATGAAATCCAAGCCCTATACCTCTCAGGGCTCTCAAACTTTTATGGCATCAGAGAGTGCGGGGCAGTAACCCCAGGTGTCTGGCACCTTTTGTCCACTCTCCCTCCTGTCAGGTCAGGCAACGTGTCCTGACACTGACCCACCAGCCCTGGGCCTGTACCCAACGGCGGGGCCAGCGACTGGGGTGGGCTCCCCCACACCCGGTCCTTCTCTTTGGGGCTCGGTACTCTCCCACTTGGAGCGGTACCCCCCTCCAGAATTGTCAGGGCACCTGAGGCAGGTGTCCTGTATAATTCGCCCACCAGTTCAGGGGTTCTATCCTGCAACTGGTATCCCAGCATAGGGTCTGTACCCTTAGGCTGGGCGGAGGTCAGGGGTGAGGCTGCGCTCTCCCCGCCCCCTTTACTGGGGCCCGGCACCCTCCCACCTGGAGAGGTGCCTCCATAACACAAACCGGGAGGGGCACTGTTAGCAGTTGCCCCTTCCTCCAGATCAGGGGGGACACCCTGAACCTCGCCCCCCAACCTAGGGTCTGTACCCTTCGGCTGGGCCTGTGCCTGGCAACCCAGGACTTCCGGGGGAGTACACCAATTCCCCCCAAGGAAAATACACTCTTCTAGAGTTGTGCCACAGTTCGCCTGGCACACCAGGACTTCCTGGGGAGCACCCCGGCCCCCCTCACGGAAAACACACTCTTCCACTAGTTCAGGGCCTTGTCCCTGCAACTGATCCATCAACCTGACAAAACCCTCAGGTGGCCCTGGGGTCAGAGGCGAGGACTCCCTCCCTCTGCACCCCCTTCCAGCATACTGCACCCTCCCACCTGGAGTGGTGCTCTTAGAGAAAAAAATGGTTGGGACACTGTTTACAGTTGTCCCTCCCTCCAGGTCAGACAACACCTGGATCTGACTTACCAACTCAGGGACCAACCCCTGTGCCTGAACAACTGCCTGGTGCAGATCTCCCGACCCCTGCCCACCTGACAGCGCGCAAAGATCCCCCAGGACAGAAGTGGTATCACCATGGTCACTCCTATGGGGCTCAGCCCTTCTGACTGGCCCCTGACCCACTGGTTCTCCCACGGGGGACTCCTTCCCCCTTTCACCCCTCGTGCTGGACTTGTGTACCCTCCCCCTAGGAGTGGCACTGCCAGACACAAGAACTGATGGAGGCCTTACTACAGGCACTCCCAGCTCACCTAACACGGGGGGACCCCCCACAATGGACGGTCCATCCGGACAGACTAGGCTCCCCACCTGGTGTTCCCTCATGGAACCATCCAGTCCTGGAGACTGAGGTTGGCGCACTTCGGGACCTATCCCAGTCTCACTCCTGCTCCCACGAGACAGGATGTGAGGCCCTACAACCTCCTCACAACAAGGGGACCCAGCTGTAACACTCCTAACCCTCCCCAGCACTCTGGGTTGGAAAACTTCTGAACCACTCCTTTTAGGGTCATTCCCTAATGCCTCTACAGGGCCTCTGGTACTCACCGAGAGTCTGCCTCCTGTGCAAGCTCTCTAGGATCAGAGAACTCTTAATCTGACAGGTGTTGGTTTAGCTCTGGAAAACAGGAACTCACAATATGCTCTCCCACAATTGGATTACACAGCTCCACACAGGTGCTAACCTTTACAGCGCAATCCAGTGCCTCACACACGTACCCCACACCACTCTCTTGAAATGGGCGAGACATTAACTGACTGTCTCTATCACTCAACCCACACTCTTCTGGGCGGTCCTCACACTCATACACCAGGACTTCAACCACGGGGGAACCCCTCCCCCTGCACCTCTCATCCAGAGTCGGTAGAGTGTCCCTCCCTTCACTAGGACTATGGGCCCCTGCGCTAGTTCCCCAATCCACCTCAGGGACACTGCACACCAATGGAGCTACCTCATATCCTTGAATCCCCTGGTGTAGATCAACCCCCTCCTTCAAGTCAGGAACCACATCTCTGGGTGGGTGTACTACACTGTCATCACTATATACCTCAATTTTGCTGCCACCACTGGACCCCACCCTCACTGGTGAATCCAGACAATAAAAACTGCGCTCAGGGGATAACCTACCCTCCCGAGCTAACTTCTCCTCTTCTGCTATCTGCGCTAGGTGCGCCTCCAGCTGGGCAATCTCTATTTGGAGCCTCTCTAATTTCAGCTGGTTCTCCCTCTCCCTCTGTCTGTCCAACTCCTCTGGGGACCATGAAGGGGATTGGGCACTACCCTGTGCACTAGACTCCGCAAGGGACTCCCCACCTATGGGACCCTCCCGCCTGTCCACCAACTCCTCTGGGGACCACGAGGGGAATTGGGCACTACCATAGGCACTATACTCAGTGAGGGACTCCCCCCATATGAGATGTTCCAGGCCAGTTTTTTTCCTCCCCTTCAGGCTCTCCAGAGCCACCCTCAGACCAACTACCCTCTTGGTAGGTGTACTGGGACTCCAAGAATCTCCATCTGTCTTGTTGCCAAAGTCTCAGGGATGTCTGCAGGGATAGCTGAGTCTCCTTCCTACTCACTGCTAAGCCCCTCTCCTCACAGAACATCCTTAGCTCCTCTAGACTGTAGGTCAACAGATCATCTATATAAAAGGTAGGTCTCATTTCAGCAAGACCCATTGTAGCAATAACTGGCAATATCAATCAAAAAATAGGCTTGCCCGTTGTAGCAATCACGGGCAATATCAATAAAAAATAGGCTTGTCCGTTCTAGCAATCACGGGCAATATCAATCACAATATTAGGATCCCAAAAGCTCTCAAAAATGTATGCGGGTACTATCACCGGCAATATCAATAAAAAATAGGCTTGCCCATTGTAACAATCATGGGCAATATCAATCAAAAATAGAATCAAAACTCTCAAAAATGTATGCGGTACGTTATGGTCTGCACTCACTAGTAGTGTACACTATAATTATTGTATGCGATCATAAATGCAAGTCCAGATCCTCACCGCTGGACACCAATGTTAGAAATGGGGGTCTCTAGTTGGCAATGGCTGGCCACTGTCCAAGTAGGGACCCTTCTTCCTAAGTCAGAGTAAGAGGGCTACCCTCCTTGATACCCCCGCTCAACCCTGTGGTAACGTAGCACGAGCAGGTAGGCTTATCTCAGAGGCAGGGTGTGAAGCATTTATGACCATACACAGTAACACAGTGAGGAACACTACAAAGGGACACCACACAAGTAGTTATAAAAAATAAGTATCTTTATATAAAGGCAGATTTATCACAAGACCAATAACTGTAAAAGCCACAATACTGTCAAAAATAGGATAGCTGTTGAAGGGCTGTCAAAGATAGTTCAAAGGTTGCAAAAATAAGGTTCAAGTTCAAGGCAGGGGTCTCTGCGCCCCTTTCTCGTTCAGAGGTTGCAAAAATAAGGTTCAAATCCAAAGCAGTGGTCTCTGCGACCCTTTCTCTCACAAAGTACCTGAATTCAGTAGCAAAACCAACAAAATGTCACAAAGAAGTGGTAGCGATGATTTTCCTCACGCGAGGCCGGCGATGCGTTAAATCCTTGCCGCAAGGGAGGATGATGCGCCGATCTGCTGATGCGTGCGGAGACGATGCGACCAACTTCTGCACGCTAGGCCGCCGATGCAATGACTTTCTTGCCGCGAGGGAGAAGTCGATGCGACGAGCCTGTTGCGTTGTGCGATTGTGTTGCGATGCGAAGAAATGGCGCTCCGCGAGGGAGCAACGAAATCCGGTGCGATGCGATGAAAATGGCGGACGCACGGCGTCCGCAATGCGATGTCTTGAAGCGATGATTTCTTTAGGGGTTGCGAGCGCTCGGCGACAGCAGCGCGATGATTTTTCCAGCGCATCTCGGCTGCAGCGGCTCGCAAAGAGGCGTTAGCGATGGTTTCGTGTTGCGAGCACTCAGCGGCAGCAGCGCGATGATTTTTCCAGCGCTCTCGGCTGCAGCGGCTCGCAAAGGTGCGTTAGCGTCGATTTCCAGCACTCTTTTCTCTGAAGCAAAACTAGAGGCCCTGGAACTCACAGGAGCCTCATCAGCAGATAGCAATCCTCGCAGGGAGGAAGCAGGAGGTTGGTGGTGGAGTCTGATGTGCCTGAGACTCCAGCAGGAGGCTAGCTCTTTTCCTAGCCCTTGGGTAATTGCTTGTAACAAAAATAAAAGTTCTCTCAAAAGTTCCTTTTCCTCTTCTTCAAGGTCCAGTGGTCACTGCTGCAGGCCAGTGCAAGAAACAACACACAAGCACAGGGACAGTCACTTCTTGCAGATTCCTCCAGTGGCACGGACAGAGTTTCCTCTCCAGATCCAAAAGCAATACAAATTGTAGGGGTTTCAGCACAAATATTTATACCCCAAAAGTCTTTGTTCTCAGAAGCTACAAGTCACTGAACCCAGCCAGAACCAGTTCTGCTCAGCCCTGGAGCACTTTGTTTACCAGGCTGCATCATTTCTTTCAGAAAGAGGGGGTCTGCTAGCAGACACACAGTAGGAGGTGGAGCCAGCATTCACCTTGCCAGGCACAGCCCTATTCAGGTCAAGGAGCCACCCCTCCCCACACTCTAAATGCAGATCTCTCTATTCAACCCAGGTCTGACTCAGCCTGCCCTGCCCCTCCAAAACCAGACAGCCAATACACATACAGCAGAGCACACTGGAAGGCTTAGGCAAGAAAATACCTACTTTCTAAAAGTGGTATTTTCAAACACAGAATATAAAAATAAACTTCACTAAAAGATGTATTTTAGTATTCTGAGCTCAGGCATACTAAATTCGTTTTTCTACCATGTTCCTGGGGTCAGTTAGGACTATAGGATGTAATAGTCAAACTGCCCATTCTACCTATGGGGAACAGGTAGCCTTACAGTAGTGAAAAACGAAATTGGGTGTAATTCACTACCAGGACATGCTACACACACCAAGGCATGTCCTACCTTACACATACAATGCACCCTACCATAGGGGGGACTTACATGATGCCAAGGGAAGGTTCAGGGGCTGGGAAGTGGGTGCACTTCACAGCCAAGATGGCAGTTCTGGACTGCACACAGACTCTGCAGTGGCAGGTCTGAGACACACTTTACAAGCTGCTTCTGTGGGTGGCGCAAACCAGCGCTGCAGGCCCACCAGCAGCATTTGGTTTACCAGCCCTGGGCACACACAGGCCACTCTACTAGGGACTAACAGAT
Source organism: Calotriton arnoldi (assembly GCA_963921515.1). NCBI lineage: Eukaryota > Metazoa > Chordata > Amphibia > Caudata > Salamandridae > Calotriton > Calotriton arnoldi. Next base: position 12,446 of record CAWUFW010022136.1, on the reverse strand, counting down.
AAACCAAATAAGCCAATCATGGATGTACCAATTCACATAGTCATATTTACAAAGGGAGAGCATATGCACTTTAGCACTGATCAGCAGTGATAAAGTGCCCAGAGCCATAAAACCAACAAAAACAGGTCAGCAAAAATCCAGGAGGAAGGCAAAAGTTTAGGGGTGACCCTGCAAAAAGGGCCATTTCCAACACAACCCCCTTCCAGCCAAAACGCAGGGTAGACCAATCACTACCTTGATGGGCTTCCCTGCTTCGGGCGATAGAACACGGAACTGGCCCGCAACTGCAGGGGCATATGCCAGCTCTACTCCAATCTGAACCCTGGTGGATCCCTCTGTCCACACTCCTAGGGCCCACTAAGATAACCAATGGGGAACTCTTCCCCTCACCTGTGGACACCACCTGTGCAGCATCTAACCTTAACTGGCCCCCAGGTGTGTCCCAACAGATAAACAACGAGCCCCAGTAGTCACTGACAGTAGTCAGTGATGAAATCCAAGCCCTATACCTCTCAGGGCTCTCAAACGTTTGTGGCATCAGAGAGTGCGGGGCAGTAACCCCAGGTGTCTGGCACCTTTGTCTACTCTCCCTCCTGTCAGGTCAGGCAACGCGTCCTGACACTGACCCACCAGCCCTGGGCCTGTACCCAACGGCGGGGCCAGCGACTGGGGTGGGCTCCCCACACCCGGTCCTTCTCTTTGGGGCTCGGTACTCTCCCACTTGGAGCGGTACCCCCTCCAGAATTGTCAGGGCACCTGAGGCAGGTGTCCTGTATAATCCGCCCACCAGTTCAGGGGTTCTATCCTGCAACTGGTATCCCAGCATAGGGTCTGTACCCTTAGGCTGGGCGGAGGTCAGGGGTGAGGCTGCCCTCTCCCCGCCCCCTTTACTGGGGCCCGGCACCCTCCCACCTGGAGAGGTGCCTCCATAACACAAACCAGGAGGGGCACTGTTAGCAGTTGCCCCTTCCTCCAGATCAGGGGGACACCCTGAACCTGGCCCCCAACCTAGGGTCTGTACCCTTCGGCTGGGCCTGTGCCTGGCAACCCAGGACTTCCGGGGAGTACACCAATTCCCCCCAAGGAAAATACACTCTTCTAGAGTTGTGCCACAGTTCGCCTGGCACACCAGGACTTCCTGAGGAGCACCCCGGCCCCCCTCACGGAAAACACACTCTTCCGCTAGTTCAGGGCCTTGTCCCTGCAACTGATCCATCAACCTGACAAAACCCTCAGGTGGCCCTGGGGTCAGAGGCGAGGACTCCCTCCCTCTGCACCCCCTTCCAGCATACTGCACCCTCCCACCTGGAGTGGTGCTCTTAGAGAAAAAAATGGTCGGGACACTGTTTACAGTTGTCCCTCCCTCCAGGTCAGACAACACCTGGATCTGACTTACCAACTCAGGGACTAACCCCTGTGGCTGAACAACTGCCTGGTGCAGATCTCCCGACCCCTGCCCACCTGACAGTGCGCAAAGATCCCCCAGGACAGAAGTGGTGTCACCATGGTCACTCCTATGGGGCTCAGCCCTTCTGACTGGCCCCTGACCCACTGGTTCTCCCACGGGGGACTCCTTCCCCCTTTCACCCCTCGTGCTGGACTTGTGTACCCTCCCCCTAGGAGTGGCACTGCCAGACACAAGAACTGATGGAGGCCTTACTACAGGCACTCCCAGCTCACCTAACACGGGGGGACCCCCCACAATGGACGGTCCATCCGGACAGACTAGGCTCCCCACCTGGTGTTCCCTCATGGAACCATCCAGTCCTGGAGACTGAGGTTGGCGCACTTCGGGACCTATCCCAGTCTCACTCCTGCTCCCACGAGACAGGATGTGAGGCCCTACAACCTCCTCACAACAAGGGGACCCAGCTGTAACACTCCTAACCCTCCCCAGCACTCTGGGTTGGAAAACTTCTGAACCACTCCTTTTAGGGTCATTCCCTAATGCCTCTACAGGGCCTCTGGTACTCACCCAGAGGTCTGCCTCCTGTGCAAGCTCTCTAGGATCAGAGAACTCGCAATCTGACAGGTGTTGGTTTAGCTCTGGAAAACAGGAACTCACAATATGCTCTCCCACAATTGGATTACACAGCTCCACACAGGTGCTAACCTTTACATCACAATCCAGTGCCTCACACACGTACCCCACACCACTCTCTTGAAATGGGCGAGACATTAACTGACTGTCTCTATCACTCAACCCACACTCTTCTGGGCGGTCCTCACACTCATACACCAGGACTTCAACCACGGGGGAACCCCTCTCCCTGCACCTCTCATCCAGAGTCGGTAGAGTGTCCCTCCTTTCACTAGGACTATGGGCCCCTGCGCTAGTTCCCCAATCCACCTCAGGGACACTGCACATCAATGGAGCTACCTCATATCCTTGAATCCCCTGGTGTAGATCAACCCCCTCCTTCAAGTCAGGAACCACATCTCTGGGTGGGTGTACTACACTGTCATCACTATATACCTCAATTTTGCTGCCACCACTGGACCCCACCCTCACTGGTGAATCCAGACAATAAAAACTGTGCTCAGGGGATAACCTACCCTCCCGAGCTAACTTCTCCTCTTCTGCTATCTGCGCTAGGTGCGCCTCCAGCTGGGCAATCTTTATTTGAAGCCTCTCTAATTTCAGCTGGTTCTCCCTCTCCCTCTGTCTGTCCAACTCCTCTGGGGACCATGAAGGGGATTGGGCACTACCCTGTGCACTAGACTCCGCAAGGGACTCCCCACCTATGGGACCCTCCCGCCTGTCCACCAACTCCTCTGGGGACCACGAGGGGAATTGGGCACTACCATAGGCACTATACTCAGTGAGGGACTCCCCCCATATGAGATGTTCCAGACCAGTTTTTTTCCTCCCCTTCAGGCTCTCCAGAGCCACCCTCAGACCAACTACCCTCTTGGTAGGTGTACTGGGACTCCAAGAATCTCCATCTGTCTTGTTGCCAAAGTCTCAGGGATGTCTGCAGGGATAGCTGAGTCTCCTTCCTACTCACTGCTAAGCCCCTCTCCTCACAGAACATCCTTAGCTCCTCTAGACTGTAGGTCAACAGATCATCTATATAAAAGGTAGGTCTCATTTCAGCAAGACCCATTGTAGCAATAACTGGCAATATCAATCAAAAAATAGGCTTGCCCGTTGTAGCAATCACGGGCAATATCAATAAAAAATAGGCTTGTCCGTTCTAGCAATCACGGGCAATATCAATCACAATATTAGGATCCCAAAAACTCTCAAAAATGTATGCGGGTACTATCACCGGCAATATCAATAAAAAATAGGCTTGCCCATTGTAACAATCATGGGCAATATCAATCAAAAATAGAATCAAAACTCTCAAAAATGTATGCGGTACGTTATGGTCTGCACTCACTAGTAGTGTACACTATAATTACTGTATGCGATCATAAATGCAAGTCCAGATCCTCACCGCTGACCACCAATGTTAGAAATGGGGGTCTCTAGTTGGCAATGGCTGGCCACTGTCCAAGTAGGGACCCTTCTTCCTAAGTCAGAGTAAGAGGGCTACCCACCTTGATACCCCTGCTCAACCCTGTGGTAACGTAGCACGAGCAGGTAGGCTTATCTCAGAGGCAGTGTGTGAAGCATTTATGACCATACAGAGTAACACAGTGAGGAACACTACAAAGGGACACCACACAAGTAGTTATAAAAAATAAGTATCTTTATATAAAGGCAGATTTATCACAAGACCAATAACTGTAAAAGCCACAATACTGTCAAAAATAGGATTGCTGTTGAAGGGCTGTCACAAATAGTTCAAAGGTTGCAAGAATAAGGTTCAAATTCAAAGCAGGGGTCTCTGCGACCCTTTCTCGTTCAGAGGTTGCAAAAATAAGGTTCAAATCCAAAGCAGTGGTCTCTGCGACCCTTTCTCGCACAAAGTACCTGAATTCAGTAGCAAAACCAACAAAATGTCGCAAAGAAGTGGTAGCGATGATTTTCCTCACGCGAGGCCGGCGATGCGTTAAATCCTTGCCGCAAGGGAGGATGATGCGCCGATCTGCTGATGCGTGCGGAGACGATGCGACCAACTTCTGCACGCTAGGCCGCCAATGCGATGACTTTCTTGCCGCGAGGGAGAAGTCGATGCGACGAGCCTCTTGCGTTGTGCGATTGTGTTGCGATGCGAAGAAATGGCGCTCCGCGAGGGAGCGACGAAATCCGGTACGATGCGATGAAAATGGCGGACGCACGGCGTCCGCAATGCGATGTCTTGAAGCGATGATTTCTTTAGGGGTTGCGAGCGCTCGGCGACAGCAGCGCGATGATTTTTCCAGCGCGTCTCGGCTGCAGCGGCTCGCAAAGAGGCGTTAGCGATGGTTTTGTGTTGCGAGCACTCAGCGGCAGCAGCGCGATGATTTTTCCAGCGCTCTCGGCTGCAGCGGCTCGCAAAGGTGCGTTAGCGTCGATTTCCAGCACTCTTTTCTCTGAAGCAAAACTAGAGGCCCTGGAACTCACAGGAGCCTCATCAGCAGATAGCAATCCTCGCAGGGAGGAAGCAGGAGGTTGGTGGTGGAGTCTGATGTGCCTGAGACTCCAGCAGGAGGCTAGCTCTTTTCCTAGCCCTTGGGTAATTGCTTGTAACAAAAATAAAAGTTCTCTCAAAAGTTCCTTTTCCTCTTCTTCAAGGTCCAGTGGTCACTGCTGCAGGCCAGTGCAAGAAACAACACACAAGCACAGGGACAGTCACTTCCTGCAGATTCCTCCAGTGGCACGGACAGAGTTTCCTCTCCAGATCCAAAAGCAATACAAATTGTAGGGGTTTCAGCACAAATATTTATACCCCAAAAGTCTTTGTTCTCAGAAGCTACAAGTCACTGAACCCAGCCAGAACCAGTTCTGCTCAGCCCTGGAGCACTTTGTTTACCAGGCTGCATCCTTCCTTTCAGAAAGAGGGGGTCTGCTATCAGACACACAGTAGGAGGTGGAGCCAGCATTCACCTTGCCAGGCACAGCCCTATTCAGGTCAAGGAGCCACCCCTCCCCATACTCTAAATGCAGATCTCTCTATTCAACCCAGGTCTGACTCAGCCTGCCCTGTCCCTCCAAAACCAGACAGCCAATACACATACAGCAGAGCACACTGGAAGGCTTAGGCAAGAAAATACCTACTTTCTAAAAGTGGTATTTTCAAACACAGAATATAAAAATAAACTTCACTAAAAGATGTATTTTAGTATTCTGAGCTCAGGCATACTAAATTCGTTTTTCTACCATGTTCCTGGGGTCAGTTAGGACTATAGGATGTAATAGTCAAACTGCCCATTCTAGCCTATGGGGAACAGGTAGCCTTACAGTAGTGAAAAACGAAATTGGGTGTAATTCACTACCAGGACATGCTACACACACCAAGGCATGTCCTACCTTACACATACAATGCACCCTACCATAGGGGGACTTACATGATGCCAAGGGAAGGTTCAGGGGCTGGGAAGTGGGTGCACTTCACAGCCAAGATGGCAGTTCTGGACTGCACAAAGACTCTGCAGTGGCAGGTCTGAGACACACTTTACAAGCTGCTTCTGTGGGTGGCGCAAACCAGCGCTGCATGCCCACCAGCAGCATTTGGTTTACCAGCCCTGGGCACACACAGGCCACTCTACTAGGGACTAACAGATAAACCAAATAAGCCAATCATGGATGTACCAATTCACATAGTCATATTTACAAAGGGAGAGCATATGCACTTTAGGAGGCATGCAGAGAATGGAAGTAAGGACGTGTCCGTGCGGGTGACTCAGTGCTCAGAGAGAGGAGGCATGCACAGAATGGAAGTAAGGACGTGGCCCTGCGTGTGACTCTGTGCTCAGAGAGAGGAGGCATGCAGAGACTGGAAGTAAGGACGTGGCCCTGCGTGTGACTCTGTGCTCAGAGAGAGGAGGCATGCAGAGAATGGAAGTAAGGACGTGGCCCTGCGTGTGACTCTGTGCTCAGAGAGAGGAGGCATGCAGAGGATGGAAGTAAGCACGTGCCCGTGCGGGTGACTCAGTGCTCAGAGAGAGGAGGCATGCAGAGGATGGAAGTAAGGACGTGTCCGTGCGGGTGACTCAGTGCTCAGAGAGAGGAGGCATGCAGAGAATGGAAGTAAGGACCTGTCCGTTCAGGTGACTCAGTGCTCAGATAGAGGAGGCATGCAGAGGATGGAAGTAAGGACCTGTTCGTGTGGGTGACTCAGCGCCCAGAAAGAGGAGGCACGCATAGGATGGAAGTAAGCATGTGTCCGTGCGTGTGGCTCAGTGCTCAGAGAGAGGAGGCATGCAGAGAATGGAAGTAAGGACGTGTCCGTGCGGTTGACTCAGTGCTCAGAGAGAGGAGGCATGCAGAGAATGGAAGTAAGGACCTGTCCGTGCGGGTGACTCAGTGCTCAGAAAGAGGAGGCATGCAGAGAATGGAAGTAAGGACGTGGCCCTGCGTGTGACTCTGTGCTCAGAGAGAGGAGGCATGCAGAGAATGGAAGTAAGGACGTGGCCCTGCGTGTGACTCAGCGCCCAGAAAGAGGAGGCATGCAGAGAATGGAAGTAAGCATGTGTCCGTGCGTGTGGCTCAGTGCTCAGAGAGAGGAGGCATGCAGAGAATGGAAGTAAGGACGTGTCTGTGCGGGTGACTCAGTGCTCAGAGAGAGGAGGCATGCATAGAATGGAAGTAAGGACTTGTCCGTGCGGGTGACTCAGTGCTCAGAGAGAGGAGGCATGCAGAGAATGGAAGTAAGGACGTGGCCCTGCGTGGGACTCTGTGCTCAGAGAGAGGAGGCATGCAGAGAATGGAAGTAAGGACGTGGCCCTGCGTGTGACTCAGCGCCCAGAAAGAGGAGGCACGCATAGGATGGAAGTAAGCATGTGTCCGTGCGTGTGGCTCAGTGCTCAGAGAGAGGAGGCATGCAGAGAATGGAAGTAAGGACGTGGCCCTGCGTGTGACTCTGTGCTCAGAGAGAGGAGGCATGCAGAGGATGGAAGTAAGGACGTGGCCCTGCGTGTGACTCTGTGCTCAGAGAGAGGAGGCATGCAGAGGATGGAAGTAAGGACGTGTCCATGCGGGTGACTCAGTGCTCAGAGAGAGGAGGCATGCAGAGAATGGAAGTAAGGACGTGTCCGTGCGGGTGACTCAGTGCTCAGAGAGAGGAGGCATGCAGAGAATGGAAGTAAGGACCTGTCCGTGCAGGTGACTCAGTGCTCAGAGAGAGGAGGCATGCAGAGGATGGAAGTAAGGACCTGTTCGTGCGGGTGACTCAGAGCCCAGAAAGAGGAGGCACGCATAGGATGGAAGTAAGCATGTGTCCGTGCGTGTGGCTCAGTGCTCAGAGAGAGGAGGCATGCAGAGAATGGAAGTAAGGACGTGTCCGTGCGGGTGACTCAGTGCTCAGAGAGAGGAGGCATGCAGAGAATGGAAGTAAGTACGTGGCCCTGCGTGTGACTCTGTGCTCAGAGAGAGGAGGCATGCAGAGAATGGAAGTAAGGACGTGGCCCTGCGTGTGACTCTGTGCTCAGAGAGAGGAGGCATGCAGAGAATGGAAGTAAGGACGTGGCCCTGCGTGTGACTCTGTGCTCAGAGAGAGGAGGCATGCAGAGGATGGAAGTAAGGACGTGTCCATGCGGGTGACTCAGTGCTCAGAGAGAGGAGGCATGCAGAGAATGGAAGTAAGGACGTGTCCGTGCGGGTGACTCAGTGCTCAGAGAGAGGAGGCATGCAGAGAATGGAAGTAAGGACCTGTCCGTGCAGGTGACTCAGTGCTCAGAGAGAGGAGGCATGCATAGGATGGAAGTAAGGACCTGTTTGTGCGGGTGACTCAGCGCCCAGAAAGAGGAGGCACGCATAGGATGGAAGTAAGCATGTGTCCGTGCGTGTGGCTCAGTGCTCAGAGAGAGGAGGCATGCAGAGAATGGAAGTCAGGACCTGTCCGTGCGGGTGACTCAGTGCTCAGAGAGAGTAGGCATGCAGAGAATGGAAGTAAGGACCTGTACGTGCGGGTGACTCAGTGCTCAGAGAGAGGAGGCATGCAGAGAATGGAAGTAAGGACGTGTCCGTGCGGGTGACTCAGTGCTCAGAGACAGGAGGCATGCAGAGAATGGAAGTAAGGACCTGTCCGTGCAGGTGACTCAGTGCTCAGAGAGAGGAGGCATGCAGAGGATGGAAGTAAGGACCTGTTCGTGCGGGTGACTCAGCGCCCACAAAGAGGAGGCACGCATAGGATGGAAGTAAGCATGTGTCCGTGCACGTGGCTCAGTGCTCAGAGAGAGGAGGCATGCAGATAATGGAAGTAAGGACGTGTCCGTGCGGGTGACTCAGTGCTCAGAGAGAGGAGGCATGCAGAGAATGGAAGTAAGGACGTGGCCCTGCGTGTGACTCTGTGCTGAGAGAGAGGAGGCATGCAGAGAATGGAAGTAAGGACATGGCCCTGCGTGTGACTCTGTGCTCAGAGAGAGGAGGCATGCAGAGGATGGAAGTAAGGACGTGTCCGTGCGGGTGACTCAGTGCTCAGAGAGAGGAGGCATGCAGAGGATGGAAGTAAGGACGTGTCCGTGCGGGTGACTCAGTGCTCAGAGAGAGGAGGCATGCAGAGAATGGAAGTAAGGACGTGTCCGTGCGGGTGACTCAGTGCTCAGAGAGAGGAGGCATGCAGAGAATGGAAGTAAGGACGTGTCTGTGCGGGTGACTTAGTGCTCAGAGAGAGGAGGCATGCAGAGGATGGAAGTAAGGACGTGTCCATGCGGGTGACTCAGTGCTCAGAGAGAGGAGGCATGCAGAGAATGGAAGTAAGGACGTGTCCGTGCGGGTGACTCAGTGCTCAGAGAGAGGAGGCATGCAGAGAATGGAAGTAAGGACCTGTCCGTGCAGGTGACTCAGTGCTCAGAGAGAGGAGGCATGCAGAGGATGGAAGTAATGACCTGTTCGTGCGGGTGACTCAGCGCCCAGAAAGAGGAGGCACGCATAGGATGGAAGTAAGCATGTGTCCGTGCGTGTGGCTCAGTGCTCAGAGAGAGGAGGCATGCAGATAATGGAAGTAAGGACGTGTCCGTGCGGGTGACTCAGTGCTCAGAGAGAGGAGGCATGCAGAGAATGGAAGTAAGGACGTGGCCCTGCGTGTGACTCTGTGCTGAGAGAGAGGAGGCATGCAGAGAATGGAAGTAAGGACGTGGCCCTGCGTGTGACTCTGTGCTCAGAGAGAGGAGGCATGCAGAGGATGGAAGAAAGGACGTGTCCGTGCGGGTGACTCAGTGCTCAGAGAGAGGAGGCATGCAGAGGATGGAAGTAAGGACGTGTCCGTGCGGGTGACTCAGTGCTCAGAGAGAGGAGGCATGCAGAGAATGGAAGTAAGGACGTGTCCGTGCGGGTGACTCAGTGCTCAGAGAGAGGAGGCATGCAGAGAATGGAAGTAAGGACGTGTCCGTGCGAGTGACTGTAGGAAGGTGGAATCTGACTATATGGTTGCCCCCACTTTTTTTATGGTGTTTTGCTGGTTTATGACTTAGTTGGACTGGGACCCTGCTATTCAGGGCCCCAGTCTATCTGCTCTCTCTAAACGACATGGAGTGCACTCTAGGTGCACTAGTGATTGGATACTGTGGTGCCTTATGAGTCCCTAGTATATGGTACCTTAGGTGCCAAGGGCATAGGTACTTCACAGGCCTACCAGGGGCTGCAGCATGTGTTATGCCACCCCTGGGAAGCAGTCTAAATCTGACACCACAGGCCTGCTACTGCAGCCTGGGTGAGGTGGTGCTAGCACCCCTCACTGAGATATAGGTTTCCTATATCTCTCCTGCACACACATATAAACCTATCAGTCACCCCTAAGGCAGGCCCTATCAATCCTGAGGGCAGGGTGCTTGGCTTCTATGTGAGGGGGTGCCTCTGCATGAGCAGGGCCCCTCTGCAGTTCTCAGAGTCCATTCTCTGGTGCTGTTTGTGGATGCGGTTAAACCATATACTATTTAAGTGCATTATATCCTCGCGGTAAATGCTAACTTTGGAATGGCTGCATCAAAACATGTCGTGTTTGGTGTCAAACATCTTGGAATACTACCCCCCGCCAATCTTGGCGGCGGGGGTAGCATTCCACCCTTCTAGAGGGATAAGACATGTACCTGCTGTGGAAACGCGGTAGAATCCTAAAGAGCCCTGGCATCACAAAATGGATGCCACCAGTCACAGACACTGGGCTGCCCTCCTGCTGATGACCGAAACTCGCAGTGGAGGAAGCCCAACAATAGGCATCCTGTCACAGGGAGGTGTAACCACCTTCCAGACAGGGTTTAGTGTATTGGGGCTGGGTGGGTGCACTCTTAGAGTGCTTTGAAGTCCTGCACTGGGGGAGCAGAAGGCTCCTCTGTGCATATGCCAGTTCAAACCAGCTCAGGGGCTACCTGCCCCTGCTCTGGCGCGAAACTGGACAAAGGGAAGTGGGTGTAGCCACCCCTCCCTTGACCCTCCCATAGGTGGGGTCATAGAGCTAGTCCATCCCCTCTTTTAGTATAAGAGGGGGAACCTTGCCATTGCAAAGCAGATAACCCCTGGACGACGCTCTACAGAAGAATCCTGGCCCTTCGACGTTCCACTACCTTTGGAAGACAGAAGAATCTCCCTTGGAGTCAAGGAGTGACTCCCCTGCTTGGCAGGCACCAAAAACGACAACGACGGTCGCAAACTACGCCGCTCCCGCCGGAGTCCGAAGTCCCTGCAGCCCAAGAAGTAGATTTCCTGACCTCTCCCAGGCCGTCGTGAGTCCCCAGCGAAGCTGAGGCAAGTGGACCCCACGAGTAACGAGGAACCGCGACCCCTGGGTACCGTGCACTATTGTCGAGTGCAACCCCTTCACAACGTTCTACGAACTTGTGCTTTGGACCACGTGTGGTCCCGACCTCCAGCATGAATCCTCCGAAGATCAGAGGCCTACACCGTCCCGAGTGACCGTGGGCCCCTGTTGAGTGATTCCGCCCGAGGTGTCTTCGCGATCCCTTGCCCGCTGGCTTGTGGGTCCCCAGAAGACTTCTTAAAGAAACCAAAGGGCTCCCCTGGTTGCTCCAGGCCTGCCCTGACTTACCCTCGCTGGGTGAGTCCCTCAGACCTTGCTGGTCTGCGCCATCGACTTTTCTTCATCTCCCCGAGACTTGCGGCTGCCAAGGCTTGTTGGCTCCGATCGAGTTGCCGACACCGCAGTCAGCTGCAGACGTCGAGGGACACACCGAATCCAGCTCCTGGTCGTCGTCGACGCCTCCTGGACCACGTGGCTGAAGAGTCAAGGCACCTGCAACCGACCTGAAGCGACCGACGACGGTGGGCATCCATCTTCCTTGCCCCGGGTCACTGCCAAGTGACTTTGAACACTGTCCCCTCTGCTTTCAGGTCATCCTTCTTCAGAATCCAGGCTTGGATTCCACCGGACACTTCTTCAGCTCCCGCAAGCAGCAAGTCTTCTTTGTTCGCCATTGAAAACGACGCCGCGACCCGACACCAAAGGACACCTGTGCACCCGGCTTCCCTGGGTGAGGTAACTCCAGCACTACGGTGCTCCCGTGGGTGTGGGCCCTAGAACTACTTACCCTGTAAGTGACTTGCTTGTAGGTTCCCCCGAAGTATCCTAAAACTCTTTATTTCCAACCGCGACTTGCCCCATTGAAGTTAACGGCGATTCGCGCCTGTGTATCCACACTGCACGCGTCCCCCGTGGGTCCTTTACTTACCTGCCTTGGGTGGTTTCGTGAGGCCCCAGCACTTCTGAAGGCCCTAGGCCTTGTCTCCTTGCAAGTCGTTGTTTCTAAGTCTCTTACTTAGTATATGGTCTGGTACGCCCCTAGGGCCCCAGCCATATTTTGTGCTTAACTTATTGAGAAACGTTGATTTGTGCATATGTTTGTCTTCTAATCTCATAAAGAGATTAGTAGAGAGTTATTTAGAAATAAATACATATATATTTGATATATATACACCTGTGTGGTGTCTTTTCATTTGGTGATTCAAGAGATTATAGGGTAAAACAAGCTGCTTTACATTCCTCCGAGACTTAGCCTGAAGGCTGCTCTCCACAGCTACCACTAGGATAGCTTTCTTTAAAAGGTTGTCTTAAACCTATCTACCATAAGAGTCGATTTGCCCTGGTGCAAGGTGTCCACTTTAATTAGTGAACAGCATATACCAGGCCAACTTCTCACATTGGTGGGCAGCGTGTGGGATTCCAGCTTGCCATTGTTTTACCAGAAAATCTCTATTTGAATTACTAACTGAAAACCATTATAGGTACTCAAGGTACATATAAAGTCAAGCTTAGTATCAATAAGTTCTACTGAACTTAGAGCTGTGTTCCAAGGGATAGCACACCCTTTCCACAGCTCAAGCTAGGATCAGTAGGCCACAAACTAGTGTAGGTAGTACAACACTGCACAACACTAGAATGTCCTTGAAGGGTGGACCCAGT
>CAWUFW010022135.1:0-102872 GCA_963921515.1 Calotriton arnoldi | reverse complement strand
GGCTGTTCGTTCCATTCACATGTTGCTCTAGGAAGCAGCAGTGGGGCGGGTGGGAGGTAAGAGGCAGGGGGAATCGGTTTTAAAAATCACTTACCTACCGGCCGGCTAGCTGGCCGGCCGCCGCCTCTTCTGCGTCCTCCTCCTGTCTTCTTGGGAGAAACAGGAAGCAGGAAGCACCAGGGCTCCCATGCTCCCCGTAGCCAATCACAATGCTGCAATGCAGCGTTGTGATTGGTCTGAGTCACCGTGACACGGCGCTCAGCCAGGGGCTGGAGGTGTGGGCATGTTCTCAACGCAGGCTTTTGCAGCCTGCATGGAGAACAGGGAAAGTGCGCATGACTGTTTTGGGCAGCCCAAGAGGGCTGACCAAACAGTCATTGCGCCCTTAGGAGGGTTGTACCACTCCTCCCCTGATCTGCAGCCCCGCCCCTTCACGCAAGCTGCCGCAGCAGGAGGACAAAATAAAATGATAATAACATTAGTTATTATCATTTTATTTTTTCCTTTCTTTTTCTGCTTCAAGGCAGTGGGGTGACGCTCCTCCACCTTAGCGGAGGAGCCGCCACTGGGTTTCCCTGCTGATGTCCGTCTTAACTGAGTGCATAGAAAGCACGGCTAATTGTCCTTGCATGTAAAAACTATTAGCTAGGTGAGCAAGAGGTGTGTGTGTGTGTGAGTGGGTGTGTATGTGCGTGTGTGTGGTGGGGCGCGCATACATTTGTGTCTTCACATGTGTGCATGTGTGCCTGTGTATGTGAATATGTGTATGTACGTCGGACTGCATGCACAAGTAAGAGTGTGTGTGTGCGCGTGCGTGCGTTTATGTCTTCACATGTGTGCATGTGTATGTGAATAGGCCTGCATGCACAAGTAAGTGTGTGTGTGTGTGTGTTTGTTCATCCTGACTGCACTCCTTTCAACTTTGTTTTAATTCTGTTTATCAAATTTGCGTGCTGCCAGGGTTGCACTTGTTCGTTTCAAGTGCGACTCAAATGAACACCAGTGGCTATTTGCATTTAGTCAAGGCGACTGCAGAGGCACACTTCTTTTGGCGGGTGAAGCTAAAACAATATGTAAAATTCATCCAAATGTATTGCCAAACGTTTGTAATTTTTATGCAAATCAATTTTATTTACAATCTTTTTCTTCATCCACAGGCTCCACAATTTCATATCACATTCCGTGAACCGTTCTGTGCATACCCTATTTACGAACCCAAATGCATTTATATAAACCAAATACTTCTTCAGAGTGTACTTTTAATATAGTTTTCCAGTCGTTCGAGGTCAGAGTTCTCAGTTCGCTCGTACCTGTCAGGTGCAAAACCCCGCCCACTTCGGCGTGGGGGCGCCTTTCTCGGCCTTATTGCCCTGCTTAGCTTTTTAACCATTTCAGTGACAGTCTGTGATGGGTCAACCCTCATTTTCCACTTTGCCAAACAGAGTCCATAGCATAAAGCAATTTTGCAAACTGAAAAGCTTTGTTGTCCCCACTGCTTGTTTGACAACATGTATCGGGCAGAATTTCTAATTTAAAATAAGGCAAAATACAAGTCACAGCCATCCTTATAATTGTAGGAGAGTAGGATCTGCTTCACATGGGTACCCCCACTTTTTGTTGATGCTTCACTGTTTTTCGACATTAGTCTGGCTGGGGCCCTGCTAATCAGAACCCCAGCCTAGCTGCTTCCTCTCTAAAATGGTTTCCATGTGCCTTAGGCACATCACTGATTGGAATCTGGAGTGCCCTTATAAGTCCCTAGTATATGGTATACTATGTACCAAGGGCATAGGTACCTCAGAGGCCTACCAGGGGCTGCAGCATGTATTATGCCACCCCTGGAAGGCCATCCAAACTGACACCACAGGTCTGCTACTGCAGCCTGGGTAAGGTGGTGCATGCACCTCTTACTGTGATATAGGTTACCTATATCCCTAAATACATACACACATATAAACCTATAAGTCACTCCTAAGGCAGGCCTTATCAATTCTGAAGGCAGAGTGCATGGTTCCTATGTGAGAGGGTGCCCCTGCATGAGTAGGGCCCCTCTGCAGCATTCGGAGACCCTTCTCTGATGCTGTTTGTAGTGCAGCCTGACCATATACTCTTAAGCGCATTATAACCTCGCGTTAAATGCTAACTTTGGAATGGCTGCACCTAAACATGTCGTGTTTGGTGTCAAACATCTTGGAATACTACCCCCCGCCAATTCTGGCGGCGGGGGTAGCATTCCACCCTTCTAGAGGGAAAGACATGTTAACTCTGGCTAGCCCGGTAACTTCTTTCTAAAGCCCTGGCATCACAAAATGGATGCTGCTGCCACAGACACGAGTCTGGCCTCCTGCTGCTGGACGAAATTCCGGCAGGGGAGGCCTGGACAATAGGTTTCCTGTCCCAGGGAGGTGTGACCACCTCCCCAGACAGGATAATGTGTATTGGGGCTGGGCGGGAGCCAATGACCATAGGAACCTGAGCAAGATTGTCCCTCCCTATCAGAATGGGGATGACATCCACAAGTGGATAACTGCTCTAGAGAGGGCCTGTAAAGTACAGAAGGTCCCTCAGGAGCAGTGGGCAGCAATCTTGTGGCTCTCCTTTGCAGACAAAGGCAGAGATAAGCTCCTCACTGTTAGAGAGGAGGATGCTGATAATTACAAGGTCTTGAAGAGTGCTCTTATTGATGGGTTTGGCCTAACCACTGAACAGTACAGGTTGAAGTTCAGAGATACCCAAAAGCACAGACTCAAGACTGGGTAGACTATGTGGATTGTTCTGCCAAGGCTCTGGAAGGCTGGTTGATGGGCAGTAAGGTGTGTGACTTCTCAGGGTTGTACAATCTGATAATGAGGGAGCAGATTCTTAATAACTGTCAAAATCAGCTGTTGCATCAATACCTGGTAGACTCTGATCTGACCTCTCCCCAAGAATTGGGAAAGAAGGCAGACAAATGGGTCAGAACCAGGGTGAAGCAGAAGGTACAGAACCAAGGTGGGGACACCAAGAAGCAAGATGCTAAGAACTCTGAAAAGGGTGGGGAGAAGGGTAAAGATCAAAAGTCTTCATCAGGCCCCCAAAAATCTTCTTCAGGTGGGGATTCACAGTCTACAAAAGGGTGCTTTGAAGTCCTGCACTGGGGGCACACTTGGTGTCCCTGTGCATACCCCAGTTCAAACCGGATCAGGGGCTTGCAGCCCCTGCTTTGGCGCAAACTGGACAAAGGGAAAGGGGTGTAGCCACCCCTCTGCCCTGACCCACCCATAGGTGGGGCCACAGAGTAGTCCAACCCCTAAACTTGGTATAAACCTATAAGTCACTCCTAAGGCAGGCCTTATCAATCCTGAAGGCAGAGTGCATGGTTCCTATGTGAGAGGGTGCCCCTGCATGATCAGGGCCCCTCTGCAGCGTTCGGAGACCCTTCTCTGATGCTGTTTGTAGTGCAGCCTGACCATATACTCTTAAGCGCATTCCACCCTTCTAGAGGGATAGACATGTTAACTCTGGCTAGCCCGGTAACTTCTTTCTAAAGCCCTGGCATCACAAAATGGATGCTGCTGCCACAGACACGAGTCTGGCCTCCTGCTGCTGGACGAAACTCCGGCAGGGGAGGCATGGACAATAGGTTTCCTGTCCCAGGGAGGTGTGACCACCTCCCCAGACAGGATAATGTGTATTGGGGCTGGGCGGGAGCACTTTCGGGTGCTTTGAAGTCCTGCACTGGGGGCACACTTGGTGTCCCTGTGCATACCCCAGTTCAAACCAGATCAGGGGCTTGCAGCCCCTGCTTTGGCGCGAACTGGACAAAGGGAAAGGGTGTAGCCACCCCTCTGCCCTGACCCACCCATAGGTGGGGCCACAGAGTAGTCCAACCCCTAAACTTGGTATAAGTATAGGAACCCAGTCCTTAGGACTTTAGATTATCCCTGGACAAAACTCTGAAACAGAATCCTGGACCTTCGACGCTCTACTCAAGATTAGAGGACAGAAGAATCTCCTTGGGGTCAAGGAGTGACTCCCCTGCTTGGCAGGCACCAAAGACGCATCTGTCCGGTCTGCATTTCTGAAGCTCCCGTCGGACGCCGAAGTCTTCGCATCACCAGAGGTGGATTCTCAGACTTCCCCGAGGCTACCCTGAGTTCCCAGCAAAGCTGAGGCCCGTAGCTATCGTGGGTAACGTGAAACTGTGACCCCTGGACACTGAGCACATTTGCAAGTGCATCCTCTTCTGGGTCTCCCACGAAGTCGTGCTTTGGGCTTCGAGTAGCCCTAGCCTCCAGCACCAACTGCACCGAAGATCACTGGCCTCCACTCCACGAGTGTCCTGTGAGCCAGATCCACGTGCGACGTCTTGCGGCTCCTTCGCGGTCGCTAGCCCGTTGGCTAGTAGCCCTTAACGAAGGCCAATCTTTTTCTTCTTGGGCATCCTAGTTGCTCCAGGCCTGCCCTCACTTACCCTCGCTGGGTGAGTTCCCCAGACCTTGCTGGTCTGCACCATCGACGATCTTCATCTTCATCGAGACTTGCTGTTGCCAAGGCCTGTTGGGTCCAATCCGGTCGCCGACACCTCAGCACTCGACAGAAATCGTGTACCAGCCCGAATCCTGCTCCTGGTCGCCGACAACGCCTCCTGAACCTCGTGGCTGAAGAGTCAAGACGACCATCAACGCACCTGAAGCACTCGACATCGGTGGGCATCTGTCCATCGCCTTCCTGGTCACTGGCTAGTGACCCAGACTCTGTCCCCTCTGCTTTCAGGTTCTTCAGATCTCCGATCCACTCTTGGATCCACCCGGACACTTTCCACTTGGTCGCCAGCAGCACTTTGCAGCAGATCGCTATTCAAATCGACGACGAAACCCGACCCCGAAAGGCACCTATGCACCCGGCTTCCCTGGGTGAGGTAACACGAGTACTCCGGTGCTCCCGTGGGTAGAGACTCTTCAAAGTACTAGTTCTCAAAGGGTTTGCTCCAAGTCCTCCTTTAAGTGTCCCTTTTCTTTAATTTCCTGATCGCGACTTACTCCATAGAAGTCAACGGCGTATCGCGGTTGTGTATTTACACTGCACGCATCCCCCGTGGGTCCCCTGTGTCACTACCTTGGGTGGTTCCTTGTGGTCCAAGCACTTCTAGAGGCTCTAGGCCTAGTGTCTAGTTCAGTCGTTGTTCTTATACCACTTTATTGGTATATGGTTTGGTACGCCCCTAGGGCCCAAACGTGTATTTGTGCTATTACTGTGTTTAAATAACTTATAACTTGTGTACTTCGAACTCTAGCCTCATAAAGAGACTAGAGGGGTGTGTTTAGCAATAAATACATATATTTTGAATATATACCTGGTGTGGTGCTCTTTCATTTGATCACTCAAGAGATTATAGACTGGTAAAACAAGCTGCTTTACATTCCTTCAAGACTTAGCCTGAAGGCTGCTCTCCATAGCTACCACTAGGATAGCTTTCAATAAGGTTGTCTTTAACCTATCTCCAATAAGGGGTTGTTTGGACTGGTGCAAGGTGCCCACTATAATTAGTGGACAGCATATACCAGGCCAACTTCTCACAATAATTCTAAACTGGACCTGCAGAACACACACAGAGATGTTGTAATTTGCTAGTGAAATAGAAGTAGAAATACAAAAACAAAACAAACTGTCTGATTTGAAAAGAACCAGGAAAGCAACCAGGCAATGATAAAGGGGGCTTCAGAAGGGCGGACACGTAATTCCTCTGAGCAAAGCAAAGAAAGCTCTTGAACTTACACTGATGAGAATCTAAAAATGAACTTAGACAAAAGGTAGTGACTTTGAAATTGCAGTCTGGCCTGCGATGCAGCATGCGCTTTGAGCCGAGTCAAGGCCAGTTAGAGTTAGAGGATGCCCTGACTGCTTCTCAACATTTAATACCTTGTTTGAATATAGCGCTTCCTGATAAGTTTGCCATCTCTAAGCGCTATTAACCCACGTAATGGCACTGAATGTACTGCCTTAGAAGGATGAATTAGCCCTGACGGGGTTCAAACTCAAAAGAGTCACAGTGGCAGCTAATGTTGCTCCAAATTTGCAGTGGCGGCTGGCAACATTGATTAATGGTAGGGCACTCACCATAAATGCTGCCGGGCGCCGGGCACTCCAAACAGATTCCTCTCTCCCCATGCCGATCCTGAGGGTGACAAGGAGCAGGAAGGAAAGGGAAGGACTCCCCTCCTTGTGCACCGCGAATCCAACCAATCCTGGAACTAGTTGGAGCAGGCCAACCCAACGCTCATTTTGAGGCTGGGGGCCTATGCCTGCAATCTCACAGCTGTTTTACAGCACTGGGATTGCTGGCTTTGAAGTCCGCATGTCAGATGGCCGTCTGTAGGCAGCCGGCCAATCTGACATGCATACTTGAGCAACTACAACGTCATTCTGCAATCTGCAGGAATCTGTCCCACCCCTTCCATCCACTTGCTACGGCCGGAGGCACACAAAATAAAATGGTAATAACCATTTCATTATTGTGTATTTACCGCTGTGCGCAGCAAGAGGTGAAAATGCTCTTCTGCCCATGAAGAGAAACCCCCCTGTAAATTTGGCAAATCTGTACATGGACCATTCTGAACATTTGCACATTTGTAATGAGTGCATCCTTCTACCCCACCCCCTACACATCACAGTTAACATTTTGATAGAGATGCACTGATAATGTATTTATGCACTCAGAAGCCTTTACAGTTTTTTCTCGACTGGTTAAACCATGGTTGCCCTGACATACAATTCATCCTCCATTGCAAAAAATAAGCTTTCTGGACCTCTGTGTCAATGTACTGTCAACCAACTATACACTACACTCTAGAAAAAAACTATTTATAGAAACACCACTCTCATATATTCCAGTCACCACCAATGCAGCCTCCGCTGCAACCTATTGTTTGAACAGTTCCAAGGTTACAACGTAATTGTAGCTATAAAAATGATTATTTTCACGAGTCAAACCTCTTAATTTCATAGATTACAAGATGGTCTATCTGAAGCATCTAAGACACATGAGTGCGCTTCTTTTTGCCCACTGGAGATCTCCTAACTTCTCTCAGGTACCAAAATCCATAGACAGACACTCTTTTGTGACCTTATTTAATCCTATCAGCAATAGCATTAAAAAATCATTCATAAACACTGGCTAATCCTTATCTCTCTGGTTTTGCCTCTACAGAGGACACTGTTCGCCTTCTATAAAGGAAAGAACATTAAGGGCTCTGGGTCTGATTCACAAAGGTAACTTACACTTTTGAGTAACTTACACTTTTGAGTAGGTTTACCACTTTTTGGCTATTGACAAAAACCATGGGTCAATTTACTCTGAAAGTGTAACTTACATGTGTCTCCCAAACTGAAGGGTCTGAGGGTTATTCACAAACTACGGTGGCTATTCACAAAGATAACTTACACTTTTGAGTAATTTACACCTTATTTACTCTCACACTTTTTAATACATTTACTAGTTTTGGCTAGTTACAAAACTTGAGTGTAATGTTTCTCAAGGTCTTTGTGTCTTTGACTACCTTTGGCTAAGTTACTCACTAGTTAGGCAACCTTATCATCTTTGACCCCCGCTGCTCAGATTTGTGTTCACTAAGTTTTCTTATTTTTACAATTTTTTTAGAATTTCCCCTACCCAGCCTGACTTTTTACTCAAATCCTCGTTGATTGCTGTATCTTCAAAAGTGATCAAATTTAAGCATTCATCACAACTGGACTAACCCAAGCCCTAACAGCCCCGATCACACAGGTTTCCGACTTACGGATCCCTTTTTTTGTTCCATTGGATTGCTACAGCCTCAAAGTTTTAAAACTCTGTCCAGATGATGACCCTGTGCAAGTCACACTTTGGAGTCATAATGTCGACATTGTTGTAATCTCGGACTGTGTTACTTTCCTCTGACTAAGGGAACATTGGGAACTAATTAATGTTGTTCCTCCAAAACCTCCTGCAATTTTCTGATAACCATTATTCTGTATGTGCTGCACTTTTGTTCTTTAGCACTTTTTGCACATTTTATTCACACAGGCACTGAACCACTTCACCTTTTGCTATTGTAGCACCATTTGGTAATTGACCATAATGGATTATAATTTAAAATGTTACTGTGACCTAAAATGTTGTTGTTCTTTGTGCGCACAATAGGTCTACCTACATTTTATGTCATTCTGTTACAGTTTAGATTCTTGCTGAATACGAACCCATTTGGGTTCTTTTGGGTAATATGTATTTAAATTCCTAATTAAGTAATTTTTATTCATATGAACCTGAAGTAACCATTGTTTTGTTTAATACAGGCCATTTTCTTGGTCATATTATAGGCAGGTTCTTGCCAGTTAAAGGCCTGGGAGAGACAGAGAAACATGTATTTACTTACTAGGTTTACCCCTGACCAAGTCTTTTATTTGTCCTGCTGCTAGTCCAGGAAGCAACCCTGGTGGGCATGGAACAGAAGCTCTGGGCAGAGAGTACTGGCAACTTTCCTAGCACACAACAAGTGGGTAGAGCAGGTTTCATTTTCAAAGGCTTCAGCACCAGGCAGCCAGATTGTACTTTAAACATTTATAATTGCAACCATATCAATGTCACTCCTAAAGCTATCCACTGGCTCCAAGCAGATGCTAGGATCAAATTGAAGGTTCACTGCACCATTCATAAAACCTATGAATAAATGGATAACAGGTCTTTTGGCCCACTGCTTTTGAAATCACACATGGCCGCTTAGAAAGTGACTTTCTCATCTTGTAATACCCTTCAGATTCAGTGAAAACTCTCGGCTAGATAAACCACCACAGAAACAGCTTAAAATATCAGGTACCTTTTCCTAGGTGGCTGCAGAGCTGTCAAGTTTCCCAGGTCATGCAATGAGTACCTCGTCCAGTCCAGGTTTTTGCTTTGCTTTCTGAGAACTGTGGTCCGGATTTTATAATGGGCAAAATGAGTCTACATGATCAGGAATGCTAAGCAAAAACCTGGACTGTGTGAGCTACTCACACTTGGACCCGGTAAACTTGAGACCTCTCTTGCCGTTGTTAAAGTATGAGAACTTAAATACTACCTTTCTGTACACTTGAAGTAGTATCAGTCTAGAAAGGCAGGTTTTGTCTTTCTCCAGATAGAATCCGTCCATGCACAAAGTCTTGACCCAGTCCTATAGGGTGAGGTAGATTTCAGGTGTACCCAGCTGACAAGGCATGCAGGTACTCCTAATGTTGTGTTTTTGCAACTTTACTACAGATAGGTTCAGCTGCCTGTGACAGATAGTATTTTATGCAATGCTACATATTTGGGCAACCTTTTCTATACTTTCAAAATCACTGCCATTTTGTGTCTACATGCAGCATGACAGCAATCTTTTTGTGTGCGACATCACTACAAATAGTTATAGCTGCCTGTGACAAATGGCAGTGTATACAAAATTACATAGAGTAGGCTTCGACCTACATTTTCTATACTTTCAAGATGGCTGCCACTTTGAGTCTACATGCAACATGACAGCCACCTGGAGAATATAGGAACCAACATTTTCTATACTTTCAAAATGGCTGCCATATTGCCTTTGCACTTAATGTCACACTATGGGGAAGTAATAGCAAATACAATTTCATGCCGACTGGCCACCAAGATAGGCTTTGCCAGTCCTGGTCCAATTTTAAAAGAATCCAGGATGGGTAAACCGAGTAGCAGTAAGCCAAGAGAACTGGAAATGTGAGACCAACTGGCTTTGCCCTTGCTTGTCGCTCGTTCCACACTTCTGCCATTTCTAAGCAATGCAAATAAAAGCTGTCATTATTACCCAACCATGAATAGATTTGAGTCTTGCATTGCCAAAATTTGAACTGGTTCTCCGCAGAATTGACTGAAGATCTATTTGAGCCGTTCAGTTCCAACCATCTGGTGGAATTTGGATGTAGTACAGTGCAGTGTAGTGTAAACTGGGTATCGCGCAGAGCTTAATTTGTCCTATAAGTTGCAGGCAGTGGGTTAAAGCACTCATGTTTGGGAACTAGGACTTATTTTTAAGTAGCAGACTCTGAACCAGCGGTAGAGAGGCACGACAGAAAAAGAAGGAAGCGAATGATAGATAAACAGTGATAGATGGCAAAAGAAAGCAGGGTTGAAAATGAACTTGTATGAGGACAAAAAAAGTGTAGTGTGGTGGAAAAAAGAAGCATGAGTGAAAAAATGTGTCGGTGAAGGAAAAAAGAGGCAAATGAGATGGAAATAAAATGAGGCAGCCCAAGTAGTGGGAACCCCAGCATTAAGCTGGGCAAGGCTCCAAAGAAAATAAATCGCCCCCTGCACTTAGCTCTTTATACATGAAGCACTGGTGTAGTCAGATGGACATGGTCTGTGGTGGAGATGTTGGTATAAGGAGAGTGCCTGCCGCCAGGAGCCCTTACATGGTTCACAAAAATATATGTTGTTTACTTTGCAAAGGACTCCTTCAGCAGACAGGTCAGACCAGGTCAGTCTGGATGAGCTCAGCAGTGAGAAGAACAACAAGCATTTCTGAAAACATTGCTAATGGAAAAGAGCAAGCTTTTGAAGCCTTTTTTCCAGTCCTCGTGACTTTTACTTTAATCAACCATCAGATGGTGGCTTGTTCTGTGCATTAGTGACCTGAGAATGTACGCGCACAGGGCACAAGACTGGAAGCCACATGAACCAAGACAACAGAGAACATCTGTTATCTCGCAGCTACATTTTGTTGTCGTTGCTCAAAAGTCTTATGAAGAATGATGATTGCAAACATGAAATGGATATTTTACGTTTTTGACTTGGTGAAGGACTGTCTCTCGGTTTCCTGATGTCGGCCGATCTGGAGGCTCATTGGATCAAAGCATCCATTCTATGGATCTGTGTTTTAAGTTCAGGGTCACAGGTTCAAATCCAAAAGGGTTCACAGATCCTTTCATCTTACCAAGGTTGATAAAATAAGTTCCACTGGGTTCAGTAAAATGATCAGTTTTCTGTTAGATCTGCAAAAAGACCTCCTCGGGGGTGAATGTGCGATCTACAAACACTTCTGTTATGTTAGAAACATATTGGGGCCGATTTTCAAAAATATTCATGAATATGGGAAGTCGTACTGCACAAGTACTCTTGTAAGCACTCTTTCTTGCCTTTGTGAATAGTCCCTGAAATGTCCAACTCACTATTAGCAAAAGCCCAATCTAATTGTACTAATTCTAAATTACTAATCCATGACTATTCCTATTTTATTCCCAGTTTATATATTTTGGGGTAGATTCACAAAGGGTTGTAGGAGTACATAAAAGAGCTCTACAGGAGTACTTCGTTACATACTTTTTTAAGTACTCCAAAATGCCTTTGTGAATAGGCACCATGGACTTCATTGTCAAATCAGCGGTGGAAAATGTTTAAGGTTTATATCACCGCTTAAACATTTTGGGCTCATTCACACAGATTCGGCTAGAAGTATCTCTGGCCTGCTTTTGTAGTACTCTTGAAATCCAGTAGTAAGCCAGGAGTACTCCAGGCTTACTCCTGAATTCTAGGATTAAACAAGGCGTACTACAAGAGTAAGTCATGCCTACTCAAACATAAATCTGTGGGAATCAGGCCTTTTGAGTCACTGTCTTTCAGTGATCTCCCTGATTTTTGTTCCTTTAACTATGGAGAGACACTCTTAAGGAATTATGAATTTCTATCATAAGCAATGTGATTCCATACAAGAAGAACGCCTATCTTACACGAGCAATATGACTAAAGAGTTACTGCAAGCAATACATGACTTATTTTACCCGTAGAACCCACAGTCAGCAGGGTCACTGGCTAAAATGACAAAAACGACCAACACTGCGTTGAGTCGAACAGCATACATTTGGCTCACATCTTACTCACACCAGCAAGGTCATTGTTCATTGCGGCTGCCTTTTCTTCTAGCAGCATTTTAACCATTCTGGGGCCTATTCACAAAGGCATTATGGAGTATGTAAAGTTGTACTTCTGTTCTTCTTTTACATACTTGAATGTTGCCTTTAAGAATATGGCCAAACCATCTAAAATGAGGAAAAATGGGGAAATCTAGGGAATTTTCATATAGTTACTGCATACTATTGTTTTTATATATAAAAACACATACGCACATATCAGCTGCATTGAACGCTTTCCACTGGTTACAGGTCGCAAGATATTCATTCAAACTATTTTGCATCTCACACAAGGCAATGCACAATAAAGGTGCTGAACTCCTCTGGATGAAAATGAACAAATACTCCCAACCTAGGAATCTACGTTCCAGACAGTCACAACCATTAATTGTCCCACTTTGCAAACAGAAAACAGTTGGAGGCCACAGCTTTCTCCGCACAGGATGCCAAATTATGGAATTCCCTCCAAGAAAAAGAAAGACAACTATGTCTTAGAAGAATGGTTAAGAGAGAACTATTATCAACCTCATCCTCCTGCATTCCCTGATGCACCATCTTCTACCAAACAGGACACACAACAAGAAGAAAGTTAACTCTCTCCACAGTCAGGAGCTCTGGCCAACTCATCAAGATCTTATTCTTTCGAGCCTATCTGCCAACAGATCTCCCTCTCATCCTGCCCCTATATAATTACATATAAAATAATAGCACTATCACACACTAAAATACTCTGCTTTATTTCTACTTTCTCCTATTCAACGTTGCATAAAATACAGACTCCCATCCAATCCCCATGCTGCAGAGCAGCGTGGGGATTGGCCTGAGCTGGCTAGAAAGACGATCCACTCAGGCCAGGGAGTCTGTGGGGGTTCTCCAGCCTGGCTGCTCAATGCAGCTGGCTGGAGAAAAACGAAGTGCGCATTAGTGTTTTGGTCGGCCTGAGACGGCCGGCCAAACACACATGAGCACTTAGGGAGTTGAGTGCACGTAGCACTCCTCCTCCCCCCTCCCTTGCCTCGGCCCCACCCCTCCCTACAGCGCTGGCTCAGAGCCATCAAATGCAAAATAAAACGATGCAAGAACATTGTTTTATTTTTCATTTGCTGGCTCTGAGCCAGGCAATGGGCCGATGCTCCTCCGCCATTGCAGAGGAGCCGCCGCTGGCCAAACTGCAGGTCATTTTTCGACTCCAACACAGAAGCTGCATGCTTGCTGGCTTACTTTTCTACATGCACTTGTGTGAATTGACCCACGTCCCAAAACCTCTACTTTTTCACAAACTGGGAATCACTTGCCTGCAATCTTTCAACCTTCTAAGTTTCCTCTACCCTATCTATTCACCCCACCTATAAGTTGCACAAACTAACAAATCCCCAAATCCCCTGCTAGCATTGACATCTAGTTCCCAAGTGGGAGCTTCCTCTACATGATGGGGCAGATGTACTTCACTGTGTTGCCTCAAAGTGTGAGAGAGGAACAGTGCCATAAATACCAAGATATAGCACTGTTTTCCTCTGCCTCAGCACTGCACATTTTAGGCTGCCACGCACCAATGTAAACACTCTTGCACTGTAGTGCCTTCGGTCAAGCATAGATGTGGTATATGAAGGGGACCCTTCCAGTACAAAAACTATGCCTTAACATTTTTCCCACTTTGTATGTGTGCAGTACAATGCAACACACATGCAAAGTTGGAAAAATTTGGAGAGTTTTAAAACTTGCTCCAATGTTGTGCATGCCTCAAGTAGGTATATTTTTGGCACAAATCCCTGTTTACAAATGTTATTAGATAGGGATTTATGGCCAAGCCCATGGTACACTCCTTTGATGCAAAATAGTGCAACATAGCACATAGCTCTAGTTTGCATTATATGTGGCAACATTCCAATGAAAATCATGATTTTGCAAGTAAATCCCACCACACCACTTTGTGTAACTTTTGTGATGCAAACTCAGCACAATCTTAGTAAATCTGGGCCTATCTATTCAGTCCACCAATCATTCACATGAACTAAGATATCCACAACCCCCTCTGACTATGACATTTAACTCCCTCTGACTCCACACAAACACGCTGGGGTAATAAATGTAAGGGTTTCTTTTGAGAACACAAGACTAAACTCACTTAACAGAAACCACTAAATTAACCACTCACCCTGGGTCCAGAATAGTGTGCTTTAACACCTTGTCTGTGGTAGTAAGCACTATCTAAATGCAATTAGAATGCAATACAATACAAATAGAATGGGGTGGGTCCTCTTTAAACTTTTACTGGGAGGGAGTTTAATTGTCGGAGGCAGTTAAAAGTACGTAAAATAGTTTTTTCTGTATGCTTTTCTGAATCAGCACCTCTGGAAAGAAAGTTGATGCAGGTTCCGGCCTTGTTCCAGACTCCACGGCTACTATGTTGATGTTGAAACATCATAATACCTCAAGATCTTAAATGATTCAGGCTAATTTGAGGTCTTCTAGGGCTAACAGGAGGAATGAACTGGACCACTCATGACTCAAATCTGGTTCAATAAGGAAAACTTTCAAATATTTGCTCTCGAGTGCTGGCCCTCATGAATGTTAGAAGGCAGCGGCTTAGCCATTTCTAAAGAAAGAGGATTTAGATGTGAATATTTGGCCGACACCTGAATGATGACCATTTTTCAAAAAAGCTTGAGAAAGCGCCCTTCTTTCACCTGGGTCATTTCCCAGATGGGCCTAGAGTCTTCGTTATTGTTCATTCTAGGGCGTATTCACAAAGACATATTGGAATACATAAAGTAGGCTCCACTAATACTCTTTGATGTACTCTTATATGCCTAGGTTAATTGCCCCCAAGCCATCTAAAATAGGAATATTAAGGGACTGGTCATATAAAGTTAGCACAAACAGAAAGAACTGAGCCCTATTTGGACTTAAATTAATACGGAGCTGGTAGTTTCGGGGCTGATTCACGAAGGCATGTAAGAGTAGGTAAAAGAGTAATCCTGTAGTAATACTTCCTGTACAAATGCTTTTGTGAGTTGGTCCCATTGTCTTCAGAGCTGGTCAAGGGATAGAGTCTATCCTAGCTCGTGTCCACAGACAACCTATATTTATTGGGAGGCAAAAAAATAGCATACCTAGCATATGCGGATGACATAGTAATCTTGTCCCTAACTCCGAAAGGACTCCAGTACCAACTGAATCAACTACATACCTATAATACAACAAACGGATTGATAGCCAATCTGTCAAAAACTTAAATTGTGACATTTGGACAGTCTATAAAACCTAAAAAGTGGAAACTAGGAGAATCTTCAATTGAGGCAGTATAACAATAAAACTATCTCGGAGTAATCTATGACAGTAAGTTATCATGGTCAAGCCATAGGTCAGTAAAAATGCAAAATCAACAGCTATTACTAAATCAATCTCGAGATTCATGAAAATGTTTGGAAGGAATGCAACTAATCCATCATTTAAAGCATTAAAAATGAAATTGATTCCGTACTTATTATATGCATCTCCAGTAATGAGTAAGAAAGTCATTCTTGAACTTGAGAAATGCTTTATGAAATGTGTACGCACCATACTTCATCTACTACAGGCAACCCCACATTGTATCATAAGATTGGAATTTGGTCTAAAATCCCTGGAACTGTTGCATAAGAGAAGTTGTGTGAACTACATTATGGATTGTGCCAAGGCTGATCCATGCACATTGAAACACCTAATATTTGAAGAGCTAGGGAGTGACAAAGTCAGAGGTTTAGAACTATATAGTATAATGATGGAAGTAGGATCTTATGTTCTGCCTGATATACAGGAGATGGGGCGAATGACTGGAGCTGAGCGGAAAAATCTAATATGTAATACACTAACTACAAAGCAGTGGAACTCAGATCTTCTACAAGCTGGAAAATATAAACATATGGATTTAGTAATCGATACATATACCATACAGGCTCAAGAATACTTAGGATGGAATCTACTTAGTTACATAAAATGGAAATACTTAAGGTTTAGACAATTTTACATACCGATTGGGGAGTTTGAAGGGAAATGGAACCAGGCACTTAAAGGTATACAAGCATGTCGGCTTTGTGGAACTTGTAAGGAAACTCTTGAACATTTAATATGCATCTGCCCTAAGCTGCTGCCCCTATGGAGGACATATTTACGCCCCTTGTTTAATAATGCTAAAATAAGAACAACTGCAGAGGTCGTACGATACTGTTTCAGGCTCAAAGAGGACAGTGCAATAATAAGGACAGTACTGTTTTTAGAGCATGCCTATAAAGCATTAATCATTAAGATGGTTTTTATAATATATATGTATGCGCGTAAATACAGTATCATGAAATGTGTATGACCTTTTATAGGAAGTTTTAATTATTGAAATCATTTCATCTCCTAAATGCTCACTTTTTTATTGCAATCAAATGATTGACACAATAAAGTATTTTACTATTACATTTATTACATGGCAGTGGGTAGGACGGCATATCCTCTCCATGCGTTATGTTTTTTTTATATTATAGCTCAATAGGGGAAGATAGCCCCCTGTAGGGCAGTGCAGGTTGTTTGTGTGTTTCTTTTAATGCCCCACTTACTTAACTCAAAACCGGGCCTGACTATCAGTGATCTCTTAAAGGATTACCAGTGACCTCTTAAATCCTCTGTTACCTGTTTCCAAAGAATTACTAACACAAGGGTAGGTAATGTGGTGTTATGAGTGGACCCGTAGGTCCCCTTCCCCGGAGAAATTAGGAATTTTCTGTTGAACTAAAAATCTACATCCAGTCCCTCAAGTAGTTACTCATTTTCCCCTGGTTTTCCTTCCACAAATTTTGCAGTCTTTGAGCCTGTGAAATCTCTGGGATGAATGCACATGGTTTGCGGTAAGTCAAGGGATCTACTGATTCTGGTGCATTCTGCAGCAGGAGTTACTGGCTGCATCAAAATGAATGAGGCACTCGTAATAAGGGACTCAGTATATACTGAGTCAGGACCAAGACATCTTTTGATGTTTCTTGAGAACTGGAATCAGATCTGCAGCAATAAAAACCTAACTTTAATATTACAGAAGGATTTGAAGAAGGCTAGCAGAAACATTGCATTTCTGGACTCTTTGGTGTAGATATAGCAGAGTCTTTCTAACAGGTCTAGTTTGGGGACTAAGGAAAACTTTTGTCTGCTTTCTTCTAACATTTCGTGAATGTTAGCAACTTTCATTTTTTAATGAGTAAATGGCCTGATTTAGAGTTTGGTGGTAATGAATAGGGCTCCCTTTTCTGGAGGAAGTGCTAAATCTGGTGAAGAATCCATCACTGAAATTTCACAAACCCTATGGATGGCAAGGATCAATAGATTCCACCAGTGGATTCTCCTCTTTATTTTGCGCTCTTTTCAGAAATACGAGAAGTTTCATTGGCACAAAACTCTACATCAGTCATTATACACAACAATTCAGACCTCATGCTGTGAGCCCTGTTTTACAGTGAACAGTCGAAAGCAGGAACTATAAGTGAAAATACAGGTAAAATGTTGGCTTTGACAGAATAAGGATAGGCGTTAACCAATTTCCTGGCAGCCTCCCAGATACAATGGAAATGCCGATACAATAAAAGGGCTGTACAAAGGAGCCCCACATCAAAAGCATAAGTGTTAAGAACAGGGATTGAACGAGACAAAGTATAAGTAAAAATAATGGTAAAATCTAGGTAAGAAAAGAATAAGCAGAGGCTAAAACCAACTCCCTCGTAGTCTCTTAATATAATTGAAATGTGGAACAACTGGATTTTGAGCTCCTCTTTGAAAGTTGAAAGACATGTGGTAGTACCAAGATCTAGAGGAAGGGAGTTCCAAATTCTTGTTGCGCTGCCCTAGAATGATTGCTTCATATTTTTCTCTTTTGAATGTTGGAGGCTGAGCATTTCTTGGTCCTCATTGGCTACCTCAGTTTTTCATTTTAGCTGATAGCAAGTAGACATGTGCATGACTTTGTGAGTGATGCAGGCAGTATTATATTGTCCTCGAGCTTCAATTGGGATCCAAAGAAGTGATGTTGGGACCTGGGTGAGGTCGTCTAATTTCTAGCAAATCAAAAGTAAACAAGCAGGAGCTTTTAACACCACTCTATGTATATATAAGAAACAAGGGGACCCCAACAGTATTAAGTATTTTAGAGAAACCAATGGTTCATGTTAGACCATATAGGTCGTAGAAAACAGCAAGGGAAGCTGTCCAATTATGATAGTTTCTTTAAATTAAATTTATAGTACTAGGCATATAAAATTAGTAGCTGCCCAGAGAAGCAAAATATTTAGTTTAAACACTTATTTTTGAAAGACATAAATGTCGGAACACACGAGGGCTTTCGTAATGCAAAACGATTTTATTACAAATGATACATCGAGGCTGCATTTAAGAAATTATAGTTCAAGGTGCTCACATTAAGAGTGAAAACAGGCGTGAGGTGGCGAGTGAGGGTGACAATTAAAATATATACATCGCATTGGTAACATGTACAAAATCTCCTAGTGGTAGTTTTTAGACAGTAGAGGAGCTTTTTGTGTGGTCGACAGCATTTGGATCTCAATTATTGGAGATCATCATCAGAACATAAATGTGAGCAAGAAGATTTAGGGGTGCGACCGTGGTCGTCTACGGGTCGGACGGGCAGCTACTCCGTCTGAGTAGAGTGAAAAACAGCTGGGCACCGCGAGGTCGGTGTCTGATACCTCCTGGAGACTGCAGAAGTCGGTCAGGATTCCTTGAACAATCTGCCGCTCTAGGTCGGGCATGCAGGGAGGGAGTAGCGTCGATAAAAGCCAACACACCAAGAGAATGGTGTCAGGTACCTCCTTTATTGCAAGCCCGAGATGAGCGGCTGCTCGTCCCAGGTTTTCTCCGACCGACTTAAGCGGTTTAAGACGTATCCTGGCACCTACTGTGTGGTGTTTTGGAAAAGCAACCTACGGCGCAAATCCCAGTGTGCGTTTGTGACAAGAGCAGCGGCTCGTCTCGAAGTACCCTGACCGACCTATACGATCCATACGTGGTACCTGACACCATTCTCTTGGTGTGTTGGTTTTTATCGATGCTACTCCCTCCCTATAAATACATGTTAAAAGTTTTAAGGATGCTTCCATCAGTTTGACGGTACCATCCATTACACTTTTAATACATTGACAAGAACTGACGTCTTGGCCGTTCCTGCCAACGTTAAGAGATGTCCACTGGGCTGGCGGACTTCTCTAAATTTGGCAGGCGGATGATCCTTGGTATGGTGAGAGTAAAGTACTCTGCCATACCGATGGATTTATCTCTGTCTGCCAAAATCTAAATCAGGCCCTTATTCAGATATCATTATCCACATACAAGGTGTTATTATAGCAAGGAGAAAGGTGAAAAGTGCATTGGGGCTTAACGATCGGATATATATATATATATATTCACTGAAAAAACCATAGGTTTCAGACACGTTATAGTTAGAAATTAGCATTTAAAAAACCTTTGAAATTCACTGAAAAACCATAGGTTTTAGGGACAGTTATAGTTAGTTGGACATTGCACTCGTACAAAACCCATGAAATTCCCCGTTATAGTTAGTTCAGCTAACTATAACTCGCGCCCGCAATGCACTGCTGATGACGTCACATATTACATCACTCATGACATGGTCAGTGACATCACTGATGACATCACTGACATCATCCAGTGACTGTGTGTTTCTGTAAAGTTTAAATATGTTTAATATATATAGGGAAAGGCGTATTGAAGAATGAGTGGGTGTATAAGCGTCTGAATGGATGATTTAGTAGGTGCGTGACTGAGTCTATAAGTGAGTGATTAAATGTATCTTACTGGATGCATGGGTGAGTGACTAAACTGTGTGAATGTCTGTATCCGTCTGGCTGTTGTTGAGTAAGCAGCTGCATGGGTTTCTGACTAGCTAAATGAGTGTCTATATGGGTTATGGATTGGTTCTCTGAGTATCTATATGGGTGCCTCAGTGTTTGTGTGGGTGGGGTGTGTGTGACTCTGTGCATAGATGTGTGAGTGGGTGAATCACTCGGTGCATGGTTTCAACAGTGCGTCTGTGATGGACTGTATGGGTGGGTGAGTGTGTGTATGGGTGTGTTAGTGATTGAATGTATGTCCCAGTGGTACATGTGTGAGTAACTACATATGTGAAAGGCAGTATATATGTGTGTTGGAGTATATAAATGGCTATAAGTGAGAGTGTGTGATTGTGAGAGTGGCTGTATGGATGAGTGTGTGCTTGTATCAGTGATTGTATAAGAGCGTAAAAATGTGCTAGTATTTGTATGAGTAAGTGAGCTGGTGTGTGTATGACTGTATAGGTGAGTAAATGGCAGTGTGAATAATTATTTGCATGACTGACTAGGTGTGTGAGTACCTCTATGGATGAGTGGCGGTGTGTGAGTGTTTATATAGGTGTATGAGTGCATATGATAGTCCTGTACTGAGTGACTGTAAGTATGAGTGACTGTACGGGTGAGTGAGTGGATGTGTGTGTAGACCTAAGAATCAGTGAGTGGGTATGTAGTTTTTGGTGTTGGAGTGTCTATGGTTTTGAGAATGGCAGTCTGTAATTTAGAGTGGGTGTATCAAAAGTTATATTAGGGTGTGAGAAGATGCATGAAATTATCACATGGATGATGTCATCAGTGATGTCATTTGAGATGTCATCAGTGATGTCATCAGTGATGTCACTGACCATGTCATGAGTGATATAATATGTGACGTCATCAGCAGTGCATTGCGGGCGTGAGTTATAGTTAGCTGAACTAACTATAACGGGGAATTTCTATGGTTTTGTACGAGTGAAATGTCCAACTAACTATAACTGTCCCTAAAACCTATGGTTTTTTCAGTGAATTTCAAAGGTTTTTTAAATGCTAATTTCTAACTATAACGTGTCTGAAACCTATGGTTTTTTCAGTGAATTTCAAAGGTTTTTTAAATGCTAATTTCTAACTATAACGTGCCTGAAACCTATGATTTTTAAGTGAATTTCAAAGGTTTTTTAAATGCTAGTTTCTAACTATGCCTACAGAGGTAGGACATATGAAGAAAGAAGAAAAACGCACAGAAAGAAGCAAAAGATGTGCAGAAAGAACCAACAGAGGAGCAGAAAGAGGCCTTGTTGCAACATCATCCTGTGCCCACAACTTTTTCAGACGGGTACTGGTGGTAACTGACTCTGACTAACCAGAGCCAGTGCTATGCTAAAAGACACTTAGAATACAGTGAAAACACCTACATACACTAGGGAACACTATGCGTTGGGGTACCCCTGTGATTAGCATGACCTCCTCTGCAAGTCCCTAGTACATAATAGGGCAGGGGATTAAAACTACCTCTTAAAACGCGCTACAGGGCGCGTTTGCACAGTGGTGAAGGGAGGGGGGCCTGAGGTGACATGTGTGCAAACGCGCCCCGTGGCGCGTTTTAAGTTGCGGGATTAAGTCCCTTGAATCCTGAGGGTCCCTGGGGCCCAACTAGCCCCCAGGTACCTACAGTTAGGACCACAGAGCTGAGTTGCAGAGAGGCGTTCCGAGGCCACGCACCTTTTTCACCTCTCTGCAACGCAACTCTGTTGTGCTTACTGAAGGTACCTGGTGGGCTAGTTGGCCCCCAGGGTCCCTCAGGATTCAAAGGGAATTAATTCCCCAACTTAAAACGCACCACAGGGCGTGTTTGCGCACATGTTACCTGAGGCCCCGCCCCTCCCTTCACCACTGTGCAAACGCGCCCCGTGGAGCGTTTTAAGTTGGGGGATTAGGTCACCTTGAATCCTGAGGGTCCCTGGGGCCCAACTAGCCCACCAGGTACTTCCAGTAAGCACCACAGGCCTGCGTTGCAACGCCTGTAACAAATTGTGCAGTTGTGTTTAGGTAGTGAAGAGGGTCGTGCTGGGGGTAGTGTTTTAGGGTTTAGGGTAGTGCAGTGGTGTTTGTGTAGTGTAGGGGGTCATGCTGGGGGTAGATTTAGGGTTTAGGGTAGTGCAGTGGTGTTTGGGTAGTGTAGGGAGTTATGCTGGGGGAGTGTTTTAGGGTTTAGGGTAGTGCAGTGGTGTTTGGGTAGTGTAGGGGGTCGTGCTGGGGGTAGTGTCTTAGGGTTTAGGGTAGTGCAGTGGTGTTTGGGTAGTGTAGGGGGTCATGATGGGGTAGTGATTTAGGGTAGTGCAGTGGTGTTTGGGTAGTGTAGGGGGTACTGCTGGGGGTAGTGTTTTAGGGTTTAGGGTAGTGCAGTGGTGTTTGGGTAGTGTAGGGGGTACTGCTGGGGGTAGTGTTTTAGGGTTTAGGGTAGTGCAGTGGTGTTTGGGTAGTGTAGGGGTTCATGCTGGGGGTAGTTTTTTAGGGTTTAGGGCAGTGGTGTTTGTGTAGTGTAGGGGGTAGTGTTTTAGGGTTTAGGGTAGTGCAGTGGTGTTTGTGTAGTGTAGGAGGTTGTGTTTTAGGGTTTAGGGTAGTGCAGTGGTCTTTGGGTAGTGTAGGGAGTCGTGCGGGGTAGTGTTTTAGGGTTTAGGGTAGTGCAGTGGTCTTTGGGTAGTGTAGGGTGTCGTGCGGGGGTAGTGTTTTAGGGATTAGGGTAGTGCATTGGTGTTTGGGTAGTGTAGGGGGTCATGCTGGGGGTAGTGTTTTAGGGTTTAGGGCAGTGCAGTGGTGTTTGGGTAGTGTAGAGGGTCGTGCTGGGGGGAGTGTTTTAGGGATTAGGGCAGTGCAGTGGTGTTCGGGTGGTGTTCGGGTAGTGTAGGGGGTCGTGCTGGGGGAGTGTTTTAGGGTTTAGGGCAGTGCAGTGGTGTTCGGGTAGTGTAGGGGGTCGTGCAGGGGGAGTGTTTGAGGGTTTAGGGCAGGGCAGTCGTGTTCGGGTAGTGTGGGGGTCGTGCTGGGGGTGGTGTTTCAGGATTTAGGGCAGTGCAGTGGTGTTCGGGCAGTGTAGGGGGTCATGCAGGGGTGGTGTTTCAGGGTTTAGGGCAGTGCTGTGGTGTTCGGGCAGTGTAGGGGGTCGTGCAGGGGGTGGTGTTTCAGGGTTTAGGGCAGTGGTGTTCGGGCAGTGTAGGGGGTCATGCTGGGGTGGTGTTTCAGGGTTTGGGGCAGTGCAGTGGTGTTCGAGCAGTAAAGGGGGTCGTGCTGGGGGTGGTGTTTCAGGGGTTAGGGCAGTGCAGTGGTGTTCGGGCAGTGTAGGGGCGGTGCAGGGGGTGGTGTTTCAGGGTTTAGGGCAGTGCAGTAGTGTTCGGGCAGTGTAGGGGGTGGTGCAGGGGGTGGTGTTTCAGGGTTTAGGGCAGTGCAGTGCTGTTCGGGCAGTGTAGGGGGTCGTGCAGGGGTGGTGTTTCAGGGTTTAGGGCAGTGCAGTGGTGTTCGGGCAGTGTAGGGGTCCTGCTGGGGCTGGTGTTTCAGGGTTTAGGGCAGTACAGTGGTGTTCGGGCAGTGTAGGGGGACGTGCTGGGGCTGGTGTTTCAGGGTTTAGGGCAGTGCAGTGGTGTTCGGGCAGTGTAGGGGGTTGTGCTGGGGCTGGTGTTTCAGGGTTTAGGGCAGTGCAGTGGTGTTCGGGCAGTGTAGGGGGTGGTGCTGTGGCTGGTGTTTCAGGGTTTAGGGCAGTGCAGTGGTGTTCGGGCAGTGTAGGGGGTGGTGCTGTGGCTGGTGTTTCAGGGTTTAGGGCAGTGCAGTGGTGTTCGGGCAGTGTAGGGGGTCTTGCTGGGGCTGGTGTTTCAGAGTCTAGGGCAGTGCAGTGGTGTTCGGGCAGTGTAGGGGGTCTTGCTGGGGCTGGTGTTTCAGGGTTTAGGGCAGTGCAGTGGTGTTTGGGCAGTGTAGGGGGTCATGCTGGGGGTGGTGTTTCAGGGTTTAGGGCAGTGCAGTGGTGTTCGGGTAGTGTAGGGTGTCGTGCTGAGGGGTGGTGTTTCAGGGTTTAGGGCAGTGCAGTGGTGTTCGGGCAGTGTAGGGGTCGTGCAGGGGTGGTGTTTCAGGGTTTAGGGCAGTGCTGTGGTGTTCGGGCAGTGTAGGGGGTTGTGCAGGGGGTGGTGTTTCAGGGTTTAGGGCAGTGGTGTTCGGGCAGTGTAGGGGGTCATGCGGGGGTGGTGCTTCATGGTTTGGGGCAGTCCAGTGGTGTTCGAGCAGTAAAGGGGGTCGTGCTGGGGTGGTGTTTCAGGGTTTAGGGCAGTGCAGTCGTGTTCGGGCAGTGTAGGGGGCGGTGCAGGGGGTGGTGTTTCAGGGTTTAGGGCAGTGAAGTGGTGTTCGGGCAGTGTAGGGGTGGTGCAGGGGGTGGTGTTTCAGGGTTTAGGGCAGTGCAGTGGTGTTCGGGCAGTGTAGGGGGTCGTGCAGGGGTGGTGTTTCAGGGTTTATTGCAGTGCAGTGGTGTTCGGGCAGTGTAGGGGCTCCTGCTGGGGCTGGTGTTTCAGGGTTTAGGGCAGTACAGTGGTGTTCGGGCAGTGTAGGGGTCGTGCTGGGGCTGGTGTTTCAGGGTTTAGGGCAGTGTAGTGGTGTTCGGGCAGTGTAGGGGGTCGTGCTGGGGCTGGTGTTTCAGGGTTTAGGGCAGTGCAGTGGTGTTCGGGCAGTGTAAGTGGTGGTGCTGGGGCTGGTGTTTCAGGGTTTAGGGCAGTGCAGTGGTGTTCGGGCAGTGTAGGGGTCATGCTGGGGCTGGTGTTTCAGGGTTTAGGGCAGTGCAGTGGTGTTCGGGCAGTGTAGGGGGTCTTGCTGGGGATGGTGTTTCAGAGTCTAGGGCAGTGCAGTGGTGTTCGGGCAGTGCAGGGGGTCATGCAGGGGGTGGTGTTTCAGGGTTTAGGGCAGTGCAGTGGTGTTTGGGCAGTGAAGGGGGTCGTGCTGGGGGTGGTGTTTCAGGGTTTAGGTCAGTGCAGTGGTGTTCGGGCAGTGTAGGGTGTCGTGCTGAGGGGTGGTGTTTCAGTGTTTAGGGCAGTGCAGTGGTGTTTGGGCAGTGTAGGGGTCGTGCAGGGGTGGTGTTTCAGGGTTTAGGGCAGTGCAGTGGTGTTCGGCCAGTGTAGGTGGTCTTGCTGGGGGTGGTGTTTCAGGGTTTAGTGCAGTGGTGTTCGGGCAGTGTAGGGGGTCTTGCTGGGGGTGGTGTTTCAGGGTTTAGGGCAGTGCAGTGGTGTTCGGGCAGTGTAGGGGGTCTTGCTGGGGCTGGTGTTTCAGGGTTTAGGGCAGTGCAGTGGTGTTCGGGCAGTGTAGGGGGTCGCGCTGGGGCTGGTGTTTGAGGGTTTAGGGCAGTGGTGTTCGGGCAGTGTAGGGGGTCGTGCTGGGGCTGGTGTTTGAGGGTTTAGGGCAGTGCAGTGGTTTTCGGGCAGTGTAGGCGGTCGTGCTGGGGCTGGTGTTTCAGGGTTTAGGGCAGTGCAGTGGTGTTCGGGCAGTGTACGGGCTTGTGCTGGGGCTGGTATTTCAGTGTTTAGGGCAGTGCAGTGGTGTTTGGGCAGTGTAGGGGGTCGTGCTGGGGCTGGTGTTTCAGGGTTTAGGGCAGTGCAGTGTTGTTCGGGCAGTGTAGGGGGTCGTGCTGGGGCTGGTGTTTCAGGGTTTTGGGCAGAGCAGTCGTGTTTGGGCAGAGTAGGGGGTCTTGCTGGGGGTAGTGTTTCAGGGTTTAGGGCAGTGCAGTGGTGTTCGTGCAGTGTAGGGGGTCGTGCTGGGGGTCGTGCTGGGGGTGGTGTTTCAGGGTTTAGGGCAGTGCAGTAGTGTTCGGGCAGTGTAGGGTGTCGTGCAGGGGGTGGTGTTTCAGGGTTTAGGGCAGTGCACTGGTGTTCGGGCAGTGTAGGGGGTCATGCTGGGGCTGGTGTTTCAGGGTTTAGGGCAGTGCAGTGGTGTTCGGGCAGTGTAGGGGGTCGTGCTGTGGCTCGTGTTTCAGGGTTTAGGGCAGTGCAGTGGTGTTCAGGCAGTGTAGGGGGTCGTTCTGGGGCTGGTGTTTCAGGGTTTAGGGCAGTGCAGTGGTGTTTGGGCAGTGTAGGGGGTCTTGCTGGGGGTGGTGTTTCAGGGTTTAGGGCAGTGGTGTTCGGGCAGTGTAGGGGTCATGCTGGGGCTGGTGTTTCAGGGTTTAGGGCAGTGCAGTGGTATTCGGGCAGTGTAGGGGGTCGTGCTGGGGCTGGTGTTTCAGGGTTTAGGGCAGTGCAGTGGTGTTCGGGCAGTGTACGGGCTTGTGCTGAGGCTGGTATTTCAGGGTTTAGGGCAGTGCAGTGGTGTTCGGGCAGTGTAGGGGGTCGTGCTGGGGGTGGTGTTTCAGGGTTTAGGGCAGTGCAGTGGTGTTCAGACAGTGTAGGGGGTCATGCTGGGGCTGGTGTTTCAGGGTTTATGGCAGTGCAGTGGTGTTCGGGGAGTGTAGGGGTCGTGCTGGGGCTGGTGTTTCAGGGTTTAGGGCAGTGCAGTGGTGTTCAGGTAGTGTAGGGGTCGTGCTGGGGCTGGTGTTTCAGGGTTTAGGGCAGTGCAGTGGTGTTCGGGCAGTGTAGGGGGTCTTGCTGGGGGTGGTGTTTCAGGGTTTAGGGCAGTGGTGTTCGGGCAGTGTAGGGGGTCTTGCTGGGGGTGATGTTTCAGGGTTTAGGGCAGTGCAGTGGTGTTCGGGCAGTGTAGGGGGACTTGCTGGGGGTAGTGTTTCAGGGTTTAGGGCAGTGCAGTGGTGTTCGTGCAGTGTAGGGGGTCGTGCTGGGGATGGTGTTTCAGGGTTTAGGGCAGTGCAGTGGTGTTCGGGCAGTGTAGGGGGTCGTGCAGGGGGTGGTGTTTCAGGGTTTAGGGCAGCGCAGTGGTGTTCGGGCAGTGTAGGGGGTCGTGCTGGGGGTGGTGTTTCAGGGTTTAGGGCAGCGCAGTGGTGTTCAGGCAGTGTAGGGGGTCGTGCTTGGGGTGGTGTTTCAGGGTTTAGGGCAGTGCAGTGGTGTTCAGGCAGTGTAGGGGTCGTGCTGAGGCTGGTGTTTCACGGTTTAGGGCAGTGCAGTGGTGTTCGGGCAGTGTAGGGGTCGTGCTGGGGCTGGTGTTTCAGGGTTTAGGGCAGTGCAGTGGTGCTCGGGCAGTGTAGGGGGTCGTGCTGGGGGTGGTGTTTCAGTGTTTAGGGTAGTGCAGTGGTGTTCGGGCAGTGTAGGGGGTCGTGCTGGGGCTTGTGTATCAAGGTTTAGGGCAGTGCAGTGGTGTTCGGGCAGTGTAGGGGGTCGTGCTGGGGCTGGTGTTTCAGGGTTTTGGACAGAGCAGTGGTGTTCGGGCAGTGTAGGGGGTCGTGCTGGGGGTGGTGTTTCATTGTTTAGGGCAGTGCAGTGGTGTTCAGGCAGTGTAGGGGGTCGTGCTGGGGGTGGTGTTTCAGGGTTTAGGGCAGTGGTGTTCGGGCAGTGTAGGGGTCTTGCTGGGGGTGATGTTTCAGGGTTTAGGGCAGTGCAGTGGTGTTCGGGCAGTGTAGGGGTCTTGCTGGGGGTAGTGTTTCAGGGTTTAGGACAGTGCAGTGGTGTTCGGGCAGTGTAGGGGTCGTGCTGGGGGAGGTGTTTCAGGGTTTAGGGCAGTGCAGTGGTGTTCGGGCAGTGTAGGGGGTCGTGAAGGGGGTGGTGTTTCAGGGTTTAGGGCAGTGCAGTGGTCTTCGGGCAGTGTAGGGGGTCATGCTAGGGGTGGTGTTTCAGGGTTTAGGGCAGTGCAGTGGTGTTCGGGCAGTGTAGGGGGTCGTGCAGGGGCTGGTGTTTCAGGGTTTAGGCAGTGCAGTGGTGTTTGGGTAGTGTAGGGGGTCATGCTGGGGGTAGTGTTTTAGGGTTTAGGGTAGTGCAGTGGTGCTTGTGTAGTGTAGGGGTCGTGCTGGGGGTGGTGTTTTAGGGTTTAGGTAGTGCAGTGGTGCTTGTGTAGTGTAGGGGGTCGTGCTGGGGTTAGTGTTTTAGGGTTTAGGGTAGTGCAGTGGTGTTTGTGTAGTGTAGGGGGTCATGTTTTAGGGTAGTGCAGTTGTGTTTGGGTAGTGTAGGGGTCGTGCTGGGGGTAGTGTTTTAGGATTTAGGTTAGTGTAGTGGTGTTTGGGTAGTGTAGGGGGTCGTGCTGGGGGTAGTGTTTTAGGGTTTAGGGTAGTGCAGTGGTGTTTGTGTAGTGTAGGGGGTCATGCTGGGGGTAGTGTTTTAGGGTTTAGGGTAGTGCAGTGGTGTTTTTGTAGTGTAGGGGGGTCATGTTTTAAGATGCAACGCTCCAATACCTGACCAGTCTGCACTACATAAAACTGCACAAAACTGCATAAAAACACACTTTTGTCATTCGGCTATATGTGGGCTACATCTGGGTAATATTTGTGCTACATTTGGGCTCTTTTTTTACTGGTGGCCATCTTGGAAGACTTCTTTGTTATGAAGTTTCCTAATTTCCTCATTTACTGCAGTCTCCTCAGTAGGAAATGCTTTCAGTTTTTTACTTTGATTCCATCAAGAAGGCATTCAGATGTGTCTCACATTTGCCATAAATTCAGCGCTCTAGTTGCTCATTAGATCACTGTAGTAAAGCTACTGCTCACCAGGGAGTTAACTGGAAGTCTGCTGCTGGTATTGAAAGTGATTGTTTCAGTCTGCATGTCAGAATTTTCTAATGAAATAGAAGAGGATTTGAGATCTCACTTAAAACATGCCCTAATTTTTCTTTCTGCAGCACTAACCATAATTTCTATTTTTAAAAAAAAACCCTCATTTTGTTCCTTTTAAATTAAATGTTTTAAGTGTTACCGGTTTATTCCAATCAAGATGGCTTCAGGTGTGCCATACTTTTGTCATAAGTAAGGCTGTTAGCGCTCTAGTTGTTCTTTAGAACACTCTGGGAAGCTGCAGTAGAACACAAAGGCATCAACTGGCAGGCTGCTCCTGTTGAAATATAACAGGAGATATTTGAGATCACACTTGAAACATGTCCTAATTTTCTTTCTACAGCACTAACCATAATTTCTATGACAAAATGAACCCCATCATTTTGTTCC
Source organism: Calotriton arnoldi (assembly GCA_963921515.1). Lineage (NCBI taxonomy): Eukaryota > Metazoa > Chordata > Amphibia > Caudata > Salamandridae > Calotriton > Calotriton arnoldi. The sequence goes on along the minus strand of CAWUFW010022135.1, from coordinate 74,054 downwards.
TTTTTAAATTAAATGTTTTAAGTGTTACCAGTTTATTCCAATCAAGATGGCTTCAGGTGTGCCATACTTTTGTCATAAGTAAGGCTGTTAGCACTCTAGTTGTTCTTTAGAACACTCTGGGAAGCTGCAGTAGAACACAAAGGAATCAACTGACAGTCTCTGCCCTTGTTGGATGTACATGTTTTACTGAGAATGTTAGACTTCATTCTCACATGACTGAGAAAGATAATGTGAATTTACAGAAAATATGCTCTCATTTTAGCTTCTGGAGCACCTTCCAAAACTGTATGGGACAAGCATGTGAAAATAGTTTTCTCTCAAACATGATTCATGATATCCCAGCAGAAGGTTTTTCACAGGGTAAAATCACCTTAGAACACACCACAATTCCTGAAATTAGTATGGTACCATCAACAAATGAATTCTAATGTAACTAAAGTCTGTTATCACCCTTTATAGTTCTCCTTTTGGTAACCCTCAAAATCTTTGATTCACTACAATGCATTTCAATGGGGTACTACCATTTATATTGGTCCCAAGATGGCTGCCAGCAATTCCAGGATGAAGTGCTGACAGCCAATCAGATCTCACGATGACATGTGTGGTTAGGCTCCGCCCAGATATATATGTGATTTTACTTTTGATTTTCTCAGGAACTACTGAACGGATTTACACCATTTAAGCAAAGGCACGACACTGAACCAAGGGCTACCTCTTTGCCAAACTTGGTGTAATTCCGTTCAGCAGTTCGGGCTGTAGCTGCGACTAAAGGTTCCTATGGAAAAATGAATGGGAAAACACGTTTTGGAACCCCTTTTTCTCGGCCCCGCTTGACGAATCACCCGAGACTTTCAGGATAGGAGCGGACCGGAGCGCCCCAACAAGTTGAAAACTTTCGCGAAGATTCGTCAACCGGCGCCAACGTTATTTCAAATAGAATGTTGCGGATTTCCTATGGAAAATAGGTCCTAACTATAACTATCTACTGGCGACCGCCAGTAGATAATATATATATATATATATATATATATATATATATATATATATATATATATATATATATATATATATATATATATATATATATATATATTATCTACTGGCGGTCGCCAGTAGATAGTTATAGTTAAAACCTATTATCCATAGGAAATCCGCAACATTCTATTTGAAATAACGTTGGCGCCGGTTGACGAATCTTCGCGAAAGTTTCCAACTTGTTGGGGCGCTCCGGTCCGCTCCTATCCTGAAAGTCTCGGGTAATACGTCAAGCGGAGGCCGAGAAAAAGGGTGGTCCCAAAACGCGTTTTCCCCATTCATTTTTCCATAGGAACCTTTAGTCGCAGCTACAGCCCGAACTGCTGAACGGAATTACACCAAATTTGGCAAAGAGGTAGCCCTTGGTTCAGTGTCGTGCCTTTTGCTTAAATGGTGTAAATCCGTTCAGTAGTTCCTGAGAAAATCAAAAGTAAAGTCACATATATATCTGGGCGGAGCCTAACCACACATGTCATCGTGAGATCTGATTGGCTGTCAGCACTTCATCCTGGAATTGCTGGCAGCCATCTTGGGACCAATATAAATGATAGTACCTCATTGAAATGCATTGTAGTGAATAGAAGATTTTGAGGGTCACCAAAAGGAGAAATATAAAGGGTGATAACAGGCTTCAGTTACATTAGAATTTATTTGTTGATGGTACCATACTAATTTTAGGAATTGTGGTGTATTCTAAGGTGATTTTACCATGTGAAAAACCTTCTGCTGGGATATCATGAATCATGTTTGAGAGAACACTATTTTCTCATGCTTGTCCCATGGAGGTTTGGAAGGTGCTCCAGAAGCTAAAATGAGAGCATATTTTCTGTAAATTCACATTATCTTTCTCACTCATGTGAGAATGAAGTCTGACATTCTCAGTAAAACATGTACATCCAACAAGGGCAGAGACTGTCAGTTGATTCCTTTGTGTTCTACTGCAGCTTCCCAGAGTGTTCTAAAGAACAACTAGAGTGCTAACAGCCTTACTTATGACAAAAGTATGGCACACCTGAAGCCATCTTGATTGGAATAAACTGGTAACACTTAAACAATTTAATTTAAAAGGAACAAAATGATGGGGTTCATTTTGTCATAGAAATTATGGTTAGTGCTGTAGAAAGAAAAATTAGGACATGTTTCAAGTGTGATCTCAAATATCTTCCTGTTATATTTCAACAGGAGCAGCCTGCCAGTTGATGCCTTTGTGTTCTACTGCAGCTTCCCAGAGTGTTCTAAAGAACAACTAGAGTGCTAACAGCCTTACTTATGACAAAAGTATGGCACACCTGAAGCCATCTTGGGTGGAATAAACTGGTAACACTTAAAACATTTAATTTAAAAAGGAACAAAATGAGGGGGTTCATTTTGTCATAGAAATTATGGTTAGTGCTGTAGAAAGAAAAATTAGGACATATTTCAAGTGTGATCTCAAATATCTTCCTGTTATATTTCAACAGGAGCAGCCTGCCAGTTGATGCCTTTGTGTTCTACTGCAGCTTCCCAGAGTGTTCTAAAGAACAACTAGAGCGCTAACAGCCTTACTTATGACAAAAGTATGGCACACCTGAAGCCATCTTGATTGGAATAAACCGGTAACACTTAAAACATTTAACCCCTTCCGTGCTCATGACGAGCTCAGCTCGTCATGCTGCGCGGTAGCGCTGTGCGCATGACGAGCTGAGCTCGTCACGACCACACCCGCGATCGGAATGTCCCGCATACGAGCGGAATTCCGATCGCGGTCAAGGGGTTAATTTAAAAAGGAACAAAATGAGGGGTTCTTTTTGAAATAAAAATTATGGTTAGTGCTCAGAAAGAAAAATTAGGGCATGTTTTAAGTGAGATCTCATATCCTCTTCTATTTCATTAGAAAATTCTGACATGCAGACTGAAACAATCACTTTCAATACCAGCAGCAGACTACCAGTTAACTCCCTGGTGAGCAGTAGCTTTACTCCAGTGATCTAATGAGCAACTAGAGTGCTAACATTCTGAATTTATGCCAGATGTGAGACACATCTGAATGCCTTCTTGATGGAATCAAAGTAAAAAACTGAAAGCATTTCCTACTGAGAAGACTGCAGTAAATGAAGAAATTAGGAAACTTCATAACAAAGAAGTCTTCCAAGATGGCCACCAGTGAAAAAAGAGCCCAAATGTAGCACAAATATTACCCAGATGTAGCCCACATATAGCCCAATGACAAAAGTGTGCAAAACACTTTTTATTTTTAGTTTTTTTGCAGTTTTATGTAGTGCAGACTGGTCAGGTATTGGAGCATTGCATCTTAAAACATGACCCCCTACACTACAAAAACACCACTGCACTACCTTAAACCCTAAAACACTACCCCCAGCACGACCCCTACACTACACAAGCACCACTGCACTATCCTAAACCCTAAAACACTACCCCCAGCACGACCCCCTACACTACCCAAACACCACTGCACTAACCTAAATCCTAAAACACTACCACCAGCACGACCCCCTACACTACCCAAACACCACTGCACTACCCTAAAACATGACCCCCTATACTACACAAACACCACTGCACTACCCTAAACCCTAAAACACTACCCCCAGCACGACCCCCTACACTAAACAAGCACCACTGCACTACCCTAAACCCTAAAACACTACCCCCAGCATGACCCCCTACACTGCCCGAACACCACTGCACTGCCCTAAACCCTGAAACACCAGCCCCTGCATGACCCCCTACACTGCCCGAACACCACTGACTGCCCTAAACCCTGAAACACCACCCCTAGCACGACCCCCTACACTGCCCGAACACCACTGCACTGCCCTAAACCCTGAAACACCACCCCTTCACGACCCCCTACACTGCCCTAACACCACTGCACTGCCCTAAACCCTAAAACACCACCCCCAGCATGACCCCGTACACTGCCCGAACACCACTGCACTGCCCTAAACCCTGAAACACTACCCCCAGCAAGACCCCCTACACTGCCCGAACACCACTGCACTGCCCTAAACCCTGAAACATCACCCCCAGCAAGACCCCCTACACTGCCCGAACACCACTGACCTAAACCCTGAAACACCACCCCCAGCACGACCCCCTACACTGCCCGAACACCACTGCACTGCCCTAAACCCTGAAACACTACCCCCAGCATGACCCCCTACACTGCCCGAACACCACTGCTCTGCCCAAAACCCTGAAACACCAGCCCCTGCACGACCCCTACACTGCCCGAACACCACTGCACTGCCCTAAACCCTGAAACACCAGCCCCTGCACGACCCCTACACTGCCCGAATACCACTGCACTGCCCGAAACCCTGAAACACCACCCCTGCTCAACCCCCTACACTGCTCGAACACTACTGCACTGCCCTAAACCCAGAAACACCATCCCCAGCACGACCCCTATACTGCACGAACACCACTGCACTGCCCTAAACCCTGAAACATCACCCCCAGCAAGACCCCTACACTGCCCGAACACCACTGCCCTAAACCCTGAAACATCACCCCCAGCAAGACCCCCTACACTGCCCGAACACCACTGCACTGCCCTAAACCCTGAAACACCAGCCCCAGCCCGACCCCCTACACTGCCCGAACACCACTGCACTACCCTGAAACACCACCTCCTGCACGACCCCCTACACTGCCCGAACACCACTGTACTGCCCTAAACCCTGAAACCCCACCCCCAGCATGACCCCCTACACTGCCAGAACACCACTGCACTGCCCTAAACCCTGAAACACCACCCCATGCACGACATCCTACACTGTCCGAACACTACTGCACTGCCCTAAACCCTGAAACACCACCCCCAGCACGACCCCCTACACTGCACGAACACCACTGCACCGCCCTAAACCCTGAAACACTACCCCCAGCAAGACCCCCTACACTGCCCGAACACCACTGCCCTAAACCCTGAAACACCACCCCCAGCAAGACCCCCTACACTGCCCGAACACCACTGCTCTGCCCAAAACCCTGAAACACCAGCCCCAGCACGACCCCCTACACTGCCCGAACACCACTGCACTGCCCTAAACCCTGAAACACCAGCCCCAGCACGACCCCCTACACTGCCCGAACACCACTGCACTGCCCTAAACCCTGAAACACCAGCCCCAGCACAACCCCGTACACTGCCCGCACACCACTGCACTGCCCTAAACCCTGAAACACCAGCCCCAGCACAACCCTGTACACTGCCCGAACACCACTGCAATGCCCTAAACCCTGAAACACCAGCCCCAGCACGACTGCCTACACTGCCCGAAAACTACTGCACTGCCCTAAACCCTGAAACACCACCCCCAGCAAGACTACCTACACTGGCCGAACACCACTGCACTGCCCTAAACCCTGAAACACCACCCCCTGCACGACCCCCTACACTGCCCAAACACTACTGCACTGCCCTAAACCCTGAAACACCACCCTCAGCACGACACCCTACACTGCCCGAACACCACTGCACTGCCCTAAACCCTGAAACACCACCCCAGCACGACCCCCTACACTGCACGAACACCACTGCACTAAACCCTGAAACACCACCCTCTGCACGACCCCCTACACTGCCGGAACACCACTGCACTGCCCTAAACCCTGAAACACCACCCCCAGCACAACCCCCTACACTGCCTGAGCACCATTGCTCTGCCCTAAACCCTGAAACACTAGCCCCAGCACGACCCCCTACACTGCCCGAACACCACTGCACTGCCCTAAACCCTGAAACACCACCCCCAGCACGACCCCCTACACTGCCCGAACACCACTGCACTGCCCTAAACCCTGAAACACCAGCCCCAGCAAGACCCCCTACACTGCCTGAACACCACTGCATTGCCCTAGACTCTGAAACACCAGCCCCAGCAAGACCCCCTACACTGCCCGAACACCACTGCACTGCCCTAAACCCTGAAACACCACCCCCAACACGACCCCCTACACTGCCCGAACACCACTGCACTGCCCTAAACCCTGAAACACCAGCCCCAGCACGACCCCCTACACTGCCCGAACACCACTGCACTGCCCTAAACCCTGAAACACCAGCCCCAGCACGACCCCCTACACTGCCCGAACACCACTGCACTGCCCTAAACCCTGAAACACCAGCCCCAGCACCACCCCCTACAATGCCCGAACACCACTGTACTGCCCTAAACCCTGAAACACCATCCCCTGCACCGCCCCCTACACTGCCCGAACACCACTGCACTGCCCTAAACCCTGAAACACCACCCCCTGCACGACCCCCTACACTGCCCGAACACCACTGCACTGCCCTAAACCCTGAAACACCAGCCCCAGCACGACCCCCTACACTGCCCGAACACCACTGCACTGCCCTAAACAATGAAACACCAGCCCCAGCACCACCCCCTACAATGCCCGAACACCACTGTACTGCCCTAAACCCTGAAACACCACCCCCTGCACTGCCCCCTACACTGCCCGAACACCACTGCACTGCCCTAAACCCTGAAACACCACCCCTGCACGACCCCTACACTGCCCGAACACCACTGCACTGCCCTAAACCCTGAAACAACACCCCCTGCACCGCCCCCTACACTGCCCGAACACCACTGCACTGCCCTAAACCCTGAAACACCACCCCCAGCAAGACCCCCTTTACTGCTCGAACACCACTGCACTGCCCTAAACCCTGAAACACCACCCCCAGCATGACCCCCTACACTGCCCGAACACCACTGCCCTAAACCCTGAAACACCACCCCTGCACGACCCCCTACACTGCCCGAACACCACTGCACTGCCCTAAACCCTGAAACACCACCCCTGCACGACCCCCTACACTGCCCGAACACCACTGCACTGCCCTAAACCCTGAAACACCACCCCCAAGATGACCCCCTACACTGCCCGAACACCACTGCACTGCCCTAAACCCTAAAACACCACCCCCAGCACGACCCCCTACACTGCCCGAACCCCACTGCACTGCCCTAAACCCTAGAACACTACCCCCAGCATGACCCCCTACACTACCCGAACACCACTGCACTACCCTAAAATACTCCCCCAGCACGACCCCCTACACTACCCGAACACGACTGCACTGCCCTAAACCCTAAAACACTCCCCCAGCACGACCCCCTACACTGCCCAAACACTACTGCACTGCCCTAAACCCTGAAACACCACCCCTCAGCACGACACCCTACACTGCCCGAACACCACTGCATTGCCCTAAACCCTGAAACACCACCCCAGCATGACCCCCTACACTGCCCGAACACCACTGCACTAAACCCTGAAACACCACCCCCTGCACGACCCCCTACACTGCCGGAACACCACTGCACTGCCCTAAACCCTGAAACACCACCCCCAGCACGACCCCCTTTACTGCTCGAACACCACTGCACTGCCCCAAACCCTGAAACACAACCCCCAGCATGACCCCCTACACTGCCCGAACACCACTGCCCTAAACCCTGAAACACCACCCCTGCACGACCCCCTACACTGCCCGAACACCACTGCACTGCCCTAAACCCTGAAACACCACCCCTGTACGACACCCTACACTGCCCGAACACCACTGCACTGCCCTAAACCCTGAAACACCACCCCAGCACGACCCCCTACACTGCCCGAACACCACTGCACTAAACCCTGAAACACCACCCCTGCACGACCCCCTACACTGCCGGAACACCACTGCACTGCCCTAAACCCTGAAACACCACCCCCAGCATGACCCCTTTACTGCTCGAACACCACTGCACTGCCCCAAACCCTGAAACATCACCCCCAGCATGACCCCCTACACTGCCCGAACACCACTGCCCTAAACCCTGAAACACCACCCCTGCACGACCCCCTACACTGCCCGAACACCACTGCACTGCCCTAAACCCTGAAACACCACCCCCTGCACGACCCCCTACACTGCCCAAACACCACTGCATTGCCCTAAATCCTGAAACACCACCCCCAGCACGACCCCCTACACTGTCTGAACACCACTGCACTGCCCTAAACCCTAAAACACCACCCCCAGCACGACCCCCTACACTGCCCGAACACCACTGCACTGCCCTAAACCTTGAAACACCAGCCCCTGCACGACCCCCTACACTGCCCAAACACCACTGCACTACCCTAAACCCTGAAACATCACCCCCAGCATGACCCCCTACACTGCCCGAGCACCACTGCACTGCCCTAAACCCTGAAACACCAGCCCCAGCACGACCCCTACACTGCCCGAACACCACTGCACTGCACTAAACCCTGAAACACCAGCCCCAGCACGACCGCCTACACTGCCCAAACACCACTGCACTGCCCTAAACCCTGAAACACCAGCCCCAGCACGACCCCCTACACTGCCCGAACACCACTGCACTGCCCTAAACCGTGAAACACCAGCCTCAGCACGACCCCCTACACTGCCTGAACACCACTGCACTGCCCTGAACCCTGAAACACCAGCCCCAGCACAACACCCTACACTGCCCGAACACCACTGCACTGCCCGAAACCCTGAAACACCACCCCGTGCATGACCCCCTACACTGCCCGAACACCACTGTACTGCCCTAAACCCTGAAACACCACCCCCAGTGCGACCCCCTACACTGCCCGAACACCACTGCACTGCCCGAAACCCTGAAACACCACCCCCTGCACAACCCCCTACACTGCTCGAACACTACTGCACTGCCCTAAACCCAGAAACACCATCCCCAGCACGACCCCCTATACTGCACGAACACCACTGCACTGCCCTAAACCCTGAAACACTACCCCCAGCAAGACCCCTACACTGCCCGAACACCACTGCACTGCCCTAAACCCTGAAACATCACCCCCAGCAAGCCCCCTACACTGCCCGAACACCACTGCCCTAAACCCTGAAACATCACCCCCAGCAAGACCCCCTACACTGCCCGAACACCACTGCACTGCCCTAAACCCTGAAACACCAGCCCCAGCATGACCCCCTACACTGCCCGAACACCACTGCACTACCCTGAAACACCACCTCCTGCACGACCCCCTACACTGCCCGAACACCACTGTACTGCCCTAAACCCTGAAACCCCACCCCCAGCATGACCCCCTACACTGCCAGAACACCACTGCACTGCCCTAAACCCTGAAACACCACCCCCTGCACGACATCCTACACTGCCCGAACACTACTGCACTGCCCTAAACCCTGAAACACCACCCCCAGCACGACCCCCTACACTGCACGAACACCACTGCACCGCCCTAAACCCTGAAACACTACCCCCAGCAAGACCCCCTACACTGCCCGAACACCACTGCACTGCCCTAAACCCTGAAACATCACCCCCAGCAAGACCCCCTACACTGCCCGAACACCACTGCCCTAAACCCTGAAACACCACCCCCAGCAAGACCCCCTACACTGCCCGAACACCACTGCACTGCCCTAAACCCTGAAACACCACCCCCAGCAAGACCCCCTACACTGCCCGAACACCACTGCACTGCTCTAAACCCTGAAACACCACCCCCAGCACGACCCCCTACACTGCCCGAACACCACTGCTCTGCCCAAAACCCTGAAACACCAGCCCCAGCATGACCCCCTACACTGCCCGAACACCACTGCACTGCCCTAAACCCTGAAACACCAGCCCCAGCACGACCCCCTACACTGCCCGAACACCACTGCACTGCCCTAAACCCTGAAACACCAGCCCCAGCACAACCCCGTACACTGCCCGCACACCACTGCACTGCCCTAAACCCTGAAACACCAGCCCCAGCACAACCCCGTACACTGCCCGAACACCACTGCACTGCCCTAAACCCTGAAACACCAGCCCCAGCACGACCGCCTACACTGCCCGAAAACTACTGCACTGCCCTAAACCCTGAAACACCACCCCCAGCAAGACTACCTACACTGGCCAAACACCACTGCACTGCCCTAAACCCTGAAACACCACCCCCTGCACGACCCCCTACACTGCCCAAACACTACTGCACTGCCCTAAACCCTGAAACACCACCCCTCAGCACGACACCCTACACTGCCTGAACACCACTGCACTGCCCTAAACCCTGAAACACCACCCCAGCATGACCCCCTACACTACACGAACACCACTGCACTAAACCCTGAAACACCACCCTCTGCACGACCCCCTACACTGCCGGAACACCACTGCACTGCCCTAAACCCTGAAACACCACCCCCAGCACAACCCCCTACACTGCCTGAGCACCATTGCTCTGCCCTAAACCCTGAAACACTAGCCCCAGCACGACCCCCTACACTGCCCGAACACCACTGCACTGCCCTAAACCCTGAAACACCACCCCCAGCACGACCCCCTACACTGCCCGAACACCACTGCACTGCCCTAAACCCTAAAACACCACCCCCAGCACGACCCCCTACACTGCCCGAACACCACTGCACTGCCCTAAACCTTGAAACACCAGCCCCTGCACGACCCCCTACACTGCCCAAACACCACTGCACTACCCTAAACCCTGAAACATCACCCCCAGCATGACCCCCTACACTGCCCGAGCACCACTGCACTGCCCTAAACCCTGAAACACCAGCCCCAGCACGACCCCCTACACTGCCCGAACACCACTGCACTGCCCTAAACCCTGAAACACCAGCCCCAGCACGACCGCCTACACTGCCCGAACACCACTGCACTGCCCTAAACCCTGAAACACCAGCCCCAGCACGACCCCCTACACTGCCCGAACACCACTGCACTGCCCTAAACCGTGAAACACCAGCCTCAGCACGACCCCCTACACTGCCTGAACACCACTGCACTGCCCTGAACCCTGAAACACCAGCCCCAGCACAACACCCTACACTGCCCGAACACCACTGCACTGCCCTAAACCCTGAAACACCACCCCGTGCATGACCCCCTACACTGCCCGAACACCACTGCACTGCCCTAAACCCTGAAACACCACCCCCAGTGCGACCCCCTACACTGCCCGAACACCACTGCACTGCCCGAAACCCTGAAACACCACCCCTGCACAACCCCCTACACTGCTCGAACACTACTGCACTGCCCTAAACCCAGAAACACCATCCCCAGCACGACCCCCTATACTGCACGAACACCACTGCACTGCCCTAAACCCTGAAACACTACCCCCAGCAAGACCCCCTACACTGCCCGAACACCACTGCACTGCCCTAAACCCTGAAACATCACCCCCAGCAAGCCCCCTACACTGCCCGAACACCACTGCCCTAAACCCTGAAACATCACCCCCAGCAAGACCCCCTACACTGCCCGAACACCACTGCACTGCCCTAAACCCTGAAACACCAGCCCCAGCATGACCCCCTACACTGCCCGAACACCACTGCACTACCCTGAAACACCACCTCCTGCACGACCCCCTACACTGCCCGAACACCACTGTACTGCCCTAAACCCTGAAACCCCACCCCCAGCATGACCCCCTACACTGCCAGAACACCACTGCACTGCCCTAAACCCTGAAACACCACCCCCTGCACGACATCCTACACTGCCCGAACACTACTGCACTGCCCTAAACCCTGAAACACCACCCCCAGCACGACCCCCTACACTGCACGAACACCACTGCACCGCCCTAAACCCTGAAACACTACCCCCAGCAAGACCCCCTACACTGCCCGAACACCACTGCACTGCCCTAAACCCTGAAACATCACCCCCAGCAAGACCCCCTACACTGCCCGAACACCACTGCCCTAAACCCTGAAACACCACCCCAGCAAGACCCCCTACACTGCCCGAACACCACTGCACTGCCCTAAACCCTGAAACACCACCCCCAGCAAGACCCCCTACACTGCCCGAACACCACTGCACTGCTCTAAACCCTGAAACACCACCCCCAGCACGACCCCCTACACTGCCCGAACACCACTGCTCTGCCCAAAACCCTGAAACACCAGCCCCAGCATGACCCCCTACACTGCCCGAACACCACTGCACTGCCCTAAACCCTGAAACACCAGCCCCAGCACGACCCCCTACACTGCCCGAACACCACTGCACTGCCCTAAACCCTGAAACACCAGCCCCAGCACAACCCCGTACACTGCCCGCACACCTCTGCACTGCCCTAAACCCTGAAACACCAGCCCCAGCACAACCCCGTACACTGCCTGAACACCACTGCACTGCCCTAAACCCTGAAACACCAGCCCCAGCACGACCGCCTACACTGCCCGAAAACTACTGCACTGCCCTAAACCCTGAAACACCACCCCCAGCAAGACTACCTACACTGGCCGAACACCACTGCACTGCCCTAAACCCTGAAACACCACCCCCTGCACGACCCCCTACACTGCCCAAACACTACTGCACTGCCCTAAACCCTGAAACACCACCCCTCAGCACGACACCCTACACTGCCTGAACACCACTGCACTGCCCTAAACCCTGAAACACCACCCCAGCATGACCCCCTACACTACACGAACACCACTGCACTAAACCCTGAAACACCACCCTCTGCACGACCCCCTACACTGCCGGAACACCACTGCACTGCCCTAAACCCTGAAACACCACCCCCAGCACAACCCCCTACACTGCCTGAGCACCATTGCTCTGCCCTAAACCCTGAAACACTAGCCCCAGCACGACCCCCTACACTGCCCGAACACCACTGCACTGCCCTAAACCCTGAAACACCACCACCAGCACGACCCCCTACACTGCCCGAACACCACTGCACTGCCCTAAACCCTGAAACACCAGCCCCAGCAAGACCCCCTACACTGCCCGAACACCACTGCACTGCCCTAAACCCTGAAACACCACCCCTGCACGACCCCCTACACTGCCCGAACACCACTGCACTGCCCTAAACCCTGAAACACCACCCCTGCACCACCCCCTACACTGCCCGAACACCACTGCACTGCCCTAAACCCTGAAACACCACCCCCTGCACCGCCCCCTACACTGCCCGAACACCACTGCACTGCCCTAAACCCTGAAACACCACCCCCAGCATGACCCCCTTTACTGCTCGAACACCACTGCACTGCCCTAAACCCTGAAACACCACCCCCAGCATGACCCCCTACACTGCCCGAACACCACTTCCCTAAACCCTGAAACACCACCCCTGCACGACCCCCTACACTGCCCGAACACCACTGCACTGCCCTAAACCCTGAAACACCACCCCCTGCACGACCCCCTACACTGCCCGAACACCACTGCACTGCCCTAAACCCTGAAACACCACCCCAAGACGACCCCCTACACTGCCCGAACACCACTGCACTGCCCTAAACCCTAAAACACCACCCCCAGCACGACCCCCTACACTGCCCGAACCCCACTGCACTGCCCTAAACCCTAGAACACTACCCCCAGCATGACCCCCTACACTGCCCGAACACCACTGCACTGCCCTAAACCCTGAAACACCAGCCCCAGCACAACCCCGTACACTGCCCGCACACCACTGCACTGCCCTAAACCCTGAAACACCAGCCCCAGCACAACCCCCTACACTGCCCGAACACCACTGCACTAAACCCTGAAACACCACCCCCTGCATGACCCCCTAACTGCCGGAACACCACTGCACTGCCCTAAACCCTGAAACACCACCCCCTGCATGACCCCCTAACTGCCGGAACACCACTGCACTGCCCCAAACCCTGAAACACCACCCCCAGCATGACCCCTACACTGCCCGAACACCACTGCCCTAAACCCTGAAACACCACCCCTGCACGACCCCCTACACTGCCCGAACACCACTGCACTGCCCTAAACCCTGAAACACCACCCCCTGCACGACACCCTACACTGCCTGAACACCACTGCACTGCCCTAAACCCTGAAACACCACCCCAGCACGACCCCCTACACTGCCCGAACACCACTGCACTAAACCCTGAAACACCACCCCCTGCACGACCCCCTACACTGCCAGAACACCACTGCACTGCCCTAAACCCTGAAACACCACCCCCAGCACGACCCCCTTTACTGCTCGAACACCACTGCACTGCACCAAACCCTGAAACACCACCCCCAGCATGACCCCCTACACTGCCTGAACACCACTGCCCTAAACCCTGAAACACCACCCCTGCACGACCCCCTACACTGCCCGAACACCACTGCACTGCCCTAAACCCAGAAACACCACCCCCTGCACGACCCCCTACACTGCCCGAACACCACTGCATTGCCCTAAACCCTGAAACACCACCCCCAGCACGACCCCCTACACTGCCCGAACACCACTGCACTGCCCTAAACCCTAGAACACTACCCCCAGCATGACCCCCTACACTGTCCGAACACCACTGCACTGCCCTAAACCCTAAAACACCACCCCCAGCACGACCTCCTACACTGCCCGAACACCACTGCACTGCCCTAAACCCTGGAACACTACCCCCAGCATGACCCCCTACACTACCCGAACACCACTGCACTACCCTAAACCCTAAAATACTCTCCCCAGCACGACCCCCTACACTACCCGAACACCACTGCACTGCCCTAAACCCTAAAACACTCCCCCAGCACGACCCCCTACACTACCTAAACACCACTGCACTGCCCTAAACCCTAAAACACTACCCCCGCATGACCCCCTACACTACCCAAATACCAATGCACTACCCTAATCCCTAAAACACTACTCCCGCACAACCCCCTACACTACCCAAAGACCACTGCACTACCCTAAACTCTAAAACAATACCCCCGCACGACTCCCTACACTACCCAAAGACCACTGCACTACCCTAAACCCTAAAACACGACCTCCTACACTACACAAACACCACTGCACTACCCTAAACCCTAAAAAACTACCCCAGCACAAACCCCTACACTACCCAAACACCACTGCACTACCCTAAACCATAAAACACTACCCCCAGCAGTACCCCCTACGCTACCCAAACACCACTGCACTACCCTAAACCCTAAAACACTACCCCCAGCAGTACCCCCTACACTACCCAAACACCATTGCACTACCCTAAACCCTAAAACACTACCCCATCAGTATCCCCTACACTACCCAAACACCACTGCACTACCCTAAACCCTAAAACCCTAAAACACTAACCCCCAGCACGACCCCCTACACTACCCAAACACCACTGTACTACCCTAAACCCTAAAACACTCCCCCAGCACGACTCCCTACACTACCCAAACACCACTGCACTACCCTAAACCCTAAATCTACCCCCAGAATGACCCCTACACTACACAAACACCACTGCACTACCCTAAACCCTAAAACACTACCCCCAGCACGACCCTCTTCACTACCTAAACACAACTGCACAATTTGTTACAGGCGTTGCAACGCAGGCCTGTGGTGCTTACTGGAAGTACCTGGTGGGCTAGTTGGGCCCCAGGGACTCTCAGGATTCAAGGTGACCTAATCCCCCAACTTAAAACGCGCCACGGGGCGCGTTTGCACAGTGGTGAAGGAGAGGGCGGGGCCTCAGGTGACATGTGCGCAAACACGCCCTGTGGTGCGTTTTAAGTTGGGGAGTTAATTCCCTTTGAATCCTGGGGGCCAACTAGCCCACCAGGTACCTTCAGTAAGCACAACAGAGTTGCGTTGCAGAGAGGTGAAAAAAGGTGCGTGGCCTCGGAACGCCTCTCTGCAACTCAGCTCTGTGGTCCTAACTGTAGGTACTTGGGGGCTAGTTGGGCCCCAGGGACCCTCAGGATTCAAGGGGACTTAATCCCGCAACTTAAAACGCGCCACGGGGCGCGTTTGCACACATGTCACCTCAGGCCCCCCCTCCCTTCACCACTGTGCAAACGCGCACTGGCTCTGGTTAGTCAGAGTCAGTTGCCACCAGTACCCGTCTGAAAAAGTTGTGGGCACAGGATGATTTTGCAACAAGGCCTCTTTCTGCTCCTCTGTTGGTTCTTTCTGCACATCTTTTGCTTCTTTCTGTGCGTTTTTTCTTCTTTCTTCACATGTCCTACCTCTGTTGGCATAGTTAGAAACTAGCATTTAAAAAACCTTTGAAATTCACTTAAAAAGTCATAGGTTTCAGGCACGTTATAGTTAGAAATTAGCATTTAAAAAACCTTTGAAATTCACTGAAAAAACCATAGGTTTCAGGCACGTTATAGTTAGAAATTAGCATTTAAAAACCTTTGAAATTCACTGAAAAAACCATAGGTTTCAGGCACGTTATAGGTAGAAATTAGCATTTAAAAAACCTTTGAAATTCACTGAAAAAACCATAGGTTTCAGACACATTATAGTTAGAAATTAGCATTTAAAAAACCTTTGAAATTCACTGAAAAAACCATAGGTTTTAGGGACAGTTATAGTTAGTTGGACATTGCACTCGTACAAAACCCGTGAAATTCCCTGTTATAGTTAGTTCAGCTAACTATAACTTGCGCCCGCAATGCACTGCTGATGATGTCACATATTACATCACTCATGACATGGTCAGTGACATCACTGATGACATCACTGATGACATCTCAAATGACATCACTGATGACATCATCCATGTGATAATTTCATGCATCTTCTCACACCCTAATATAACTTTTGATACACCCACTCTAAATTACAGACTGCCATTCTCAAAACCATAGACACTCCAACACCAATAACTACATACCCACTCACTGATTCTTAGGTCTACACACACACACATCCACTCACTCACCTGTACAGTCACTCATACTTACAGTCACTCAGTACAGGACTATCATATTCACTCATACACCTATATAAACACTCACACCGCCACTCATCCATAGAGGTACTCACACACCTAGTCAGTCATGCAAAAAATTAATCACACACTCATTTACTCACCTATACAGTTATACACACACCAGCTCACTTACTCATACAAATACTAGCACATTCTTACGCTCTTATACAATAACTGATACAAGCACACACGCATCCATACAGCCACTCTCACAATAACACACTCTCACTTATAGCCATTTAAATACTCTAACACACATATATACTGCCTTTTACATATGTAGTTACTCGCACATGTACCACTGAGATATACATTCACTCACTAACACACCCATACACACACTCACCCACCCAAGCAGTCCATCACAAATGCACTCTTGAAATCATGCACCCAGTGAATCACCCACTCACACATCTATGTATAGAGTCACACACACCCCACCCACACAAACACTCAGGCAGCCATACAGATACTCAGAGAACCAATCAATAACCCATATAGACACTCATGTAGCTATTCGCAAATCCATGCATCCACTTACACACCAACAAACAGACGGATACAGACATTCACACAGTTTAGTCACTAACCCATGCATTCAGTAAGATACGTTTAATCACTCACTTGTAGAGTCAGTCACTCACGTACTAAATCATCCATTCAGACACTTATACACCCACTCATTCTTCAATACACCTTTCCCTATATATATTAAACATATTTAAACTTTACAGAAACACAGTCACTGGATGATGTCATCAGTGATGTCATTTGAGATGTCATCAGTGATGTCATCAGTGATGTCACTGACCATGTCATGAGTGATGTAATATGTGACGTCATCAGCAGTGCATTGCGGGGGCGCAAGTTATAGTTAGCTGAACTAACTATAACAGGGGAATTTCACGGGTTTTGTACGAGTGCAATGTCCAACTAACTATAACTGTCCCTAAAACCTATGGTTTTTTCAGTGAATATATATATATATTCACTGAAAAAACCATAGGTTTCAGACACGTTATAGTTAGAAATTAGCATTTAAAAAACCTTTGAAATTCACTGAAAAAAACCAGAGGTTTTAGGGACAGTTATAGTTAGTTGGACATTGCACTCGTACAAAACCCGTGAAATTCCCCCGTTATAGTTAGTTCAGCTAACTATAACTCGCGCCCCGCAATGCACTGCTGATGACGTCACATATTACATCACTCATGACATGGTCAGTGACATCACTGATGACATCACTGATGACATCTCAAATGACATCACTGATGACATCATCCAGTGACTGTGTGTTTCTGTAAAGTTTAAATATGTTTAATATATATAGGGAAAGGCGTATTGAAGAATGAGTGGGTGTATAAGTGTCTGAATGGATGATTTAGTACGTGCGTGACTGACTCTACAAGTGAGTGATTAAACGTATCTTACTGAATGCATGGGTTAGTGACTAAACTGTGTGAATGTCTGTATCCGTCTGTTGGTGTGTAAGTGGATGCATGGATTTGCGAATAGCTACATGAGTGTCTATATGGGTTATTTATTGGTTCTATGAGTATCTGTATGGGTGCCTGAGTGTTTGTGTGGATGGGGTTTGTGCGACTGTGCATAGATGTGTGAGTGGGTGATTCACTGGGTGGATGGTTTCAAGAGTGCATCTGTGATAGACTGTATGGGTGGGTAAGTGTGTGTAAGAGTGTGTTAGTGAGTGAATGTATGTCCCAGTGGTACATGTGTGAGTAACTAAATATGTGAAAGGCAGTATATATGTGTATTGGAGTATATAAATAGCTATAAGCGAGAGTGAGTGATTGTGATAGTGGCTGTATGGATGAGTGTGTGCTTGTATCAGTGATTGTATAAGAGCGTAACAATGTGCTAGTATTTGTATGATTAAGTGAGCTGGTGTGTGTATAACTGTATAGGTGAGTAAATGGCAGTGTGTTTAATTATTTGCATGACTGACTAGGTGTGTGAGTACCTCTATGGATGAGTGGCGGTGTTTGATTGTCTATATAGGAGTAAGAGTGCATATGATAGTCCTGTACTGAGTGACCATAAGTATGAGTGACTGTACGGGTGAGTGAGTGGATGTGTGTGTGTAGACCTAAGAATCAGTGAGTGGGTATGTAGTTATTGGTGTTGGAGTGTCTATGGTTTTGCGAATGGCACTCTGTAATTTAGATTGGGTGTATCAAAGGTTATATTAGGGTGTGAGGAGCTGTATCAGATTATCACGTGGATGATGTCATCAGTGATGTCATTTGAGATGTCATCAGTGATGTCATCAGTGATGTCACTGACCATGTCATGAGTGATGTAATATGTGACGTCATCAGCAGTGCATTGCGGGGCGCGAGTTATAGTTAGCTGAACTAACTATAACGGGGGAATTTCACGGGTTTTGTACGAGTGCAATGTCCAACTAACTATAACTGTCCCTAAAACCTCTGGTTTTTTCAGTGAATTTCAAAGGTTTTTTAAATGCTAATTTCTAACTATAACGTGTCTGAAACCTATGGTTTTTTCAGTGAATTTCAAAGGTTTTTAAAATGCTAATTTGTAACTATAACGTGCCTGAAACCTACGGTTTTTTCAGTGAATTTCAAAGGTTTTTTAAATGACAATTTTTAAATGTATTAATTTTTATATTAATTTTTTTCATACTGATTTACTACATTTTTAGAAACAATTTCTTTTACATATTTTATTTTTTAAATTACATTGTAATTACATTATACATTACATTACAAAAATACTTTCTCAGAATGAATTACTTTAGTTTAAATACTTTGCACATAGGCAATAGACTTTTAAGTACAGTAGTTACAGTTGTTGCAATGGGCAACACATTTTCAAACACAATGCAACATTCAGCTCAATGTGAATTTCTAGTTAAATGCAATTAGTTACTTTATGGATTACTTTTTCTAACCACAGGACTGGATCCTAGATTCAGTCCTGGTACATCTCCTGTAAACAGTTGAGTAAAAGCGTTTTGGTTACAGTCGTGATTTTTAAGGAATATTATTGTATTTTAAAAGTTGACACTTAGAAACTTTTTCTCATAGAATCACCAATGTTATCCTATGGAAGGAAATTCACTTAGCAGGTAAAAACTGTTATCGTTACTTTTTCTTACTCAGTGTTGGATCCTGGATCCAGCACTGGTGCATCTCCTGTAAACAGTTGAAAGAATGCGTTTAAGTCATACAGGCGATTTTTAAGGAATATTTGTAGTTTGTGAAAATCGACACTTTGAAACTTTTCTGCTGAAAACCAGACAATGGATTCCTATGGAAGAAAATATAAGTTACTGGTAAGTACGGTTAAAATTACTTTTCAGGACCAGTACTGGGCTGAAAGATACAGCACTGAGGTCTCTCCTTATAACAGGTGAGTAAATCGGAATTCGTATTTCGGCTGATTTTAGAGGAATATTTGTATGTTTCAAAAATCAACACTTAGAAACTTTTTCAGCAAAAAGCAGGCAATGATATCCTATGGAAGGAAATTCAAGTTACTGGTAAGTACGGTTAAAATTACTTTTGAGGATCAGTACTGGGCTGAAAGATGCAGCACTGAGGTCTCTCCTGATAACAGGTGAGTAAATCGGAATTCGTATTTCGGCTGATTTTAGAGGAATATTTTAAAGTTCCAAAACTCCACACTTAGAAGAATTTCCAAGTGAAACCAGTCAATGTTAGCCTATGAAGGAAATTCAAGTTACCGGTAAGTACGGTTAAAATTACTTTTGAGGATCAGTACTGGGCTGAAAGATGCAGCACTGAGGTCTCTCCTGATAACAGGTGAGTAAATCGGAATTCGTATTTCGGCTGATTTTAGAGGAATATTTTAAAGTTCCAAAACTCCACACTTAGAAGAATTTCCAAGTGAAACCAGTCAATGTTAGCCTATGTAAGGAAATTCAAGTTACTGGTAAGTACGGTTAAAATTACTTTTCAGGACCAGTACTGGGCTGAAAGATGCAGCACTGAGGTCTCTCCTGATAACAGGTGAGTAAATCTGAATTCGGATTTCGGCTGATTTTAGAGGAATATTTGTATGTTTCAAAAATCAACAATTAGAAACTTTTTCAGCAAAAAGCAGTCAATGATATGCTATGGAAGGAAATTCAAGTTACTGGTAAGTACGGTTAAAATTACTTTTGAGGATCAGTACTGGGCTGAAAGATGCAGCACTGAGGTCTCTCCTGATAGCAGGTGAGTAAATCGGAATTCGTATTTCGGCTGATTTTAGAGGAATATTTTAAAGTTCCAAAACTCCACACTTAGAAGAATTTCCAAGTGAAACCAGTCAATGTTAGCCTATGAAGGAAATTCAAGTTACCGGTAAGTACGGTTAAAATTACTTTTCAGGACCAGTACTGGGCTGAAAGATGCAGCACTGAGGTCTCTCCTGATAGCAGGTGAGTAAATCGGAATTCGTATTTCGGCTGATTTTAGAGGAATATTTTAAAGTTCCAAAACTCCACACTTAGAAGAATTTCCAAGTGAAACCAGTCAATGTTAGCCTATGAAGGAAATTCAAGTTACCGGTAAGTACGGTTAAAATTACTTTTGAGGATCAGTACTGGGCTGAAAGATGCAGCACTGAGGTCTCTCCTGATAACAGGTGAGTAAATCGGAATTCGTATTTCGGCTGATTTTAGAGGAATATTTTAAAGTTCCAAAACTCCACACTTAGAAGAATTTCCAAGTGAAACCAGTCAATGTTAGCCTATGAAGGAAATTCAAGTTACCGGTAAGTACGGTTAAAATTACTTTTGAGGATCAGTACTGGGCTGAAAGATGCAGCACTGAGGTCTCTCCTGATAACAGGTGAGTAAATCGGAATTCGGATTTCGGCTGATTTTAGAGGAATATTTGCACAATGGTGAAGGGAGGGGGCGGGGCCTGAGGTGACATCTGTGCAAACGCGCCCGTGGTGCGTTTTAAGTTGGGGGATTAAGTCCCCTTGAATCATGAGGGTCCCTACGGGCCAACTAGCCCACCAGGAACCTCCAGTATGCGCCAGGGGCTGCGTTGCAGAGACATGTACAGAGGTCACACCCTTTTTACACCTCTCTGCAACGCAGCTCTGTGGCGCTTTCTGGACGTACCTGTTGGGCTAGTTGGCCCCCAGGGACCCTCAGGATTGAAGAGGATTTAATTCCCCATCTTAAAACGCGCCACGGGGCCTGTTTGCACACATGTCACCTGAAGCCCCGCCCCCTCCCTTCACCACTGTGCAAACGCGCCCCGTGGCGAGTTTTAAGTCGGGGGATTAACTCCCCTTGAATCCTGAGGGTCCCTGGGGTGCAACTAGCCCACCATATACCTCCAAAAAGCGCCATAGAGCTGCGTTGCAGAGAGGTGTAAAAAGGGGCGTGGCCTCTGTACACCTCTCTGCAAGGCAGCCCCTGGCGCATACTGGAGGTTCCTGGTGGGCTAGTTGGCCCCAGGGACCCCCAGTATTCAAGGGGAATTGTTCCCTCTCTGCAAACGCGCCAGGGGCGCGTTTGCAGAGTGGTGAAGGAAGGGGCGGGGCCTGCGGGCCCGATCGTTTTTTTTTTTTTTTTTTGGGGAGGGGGGCCGTGTTTCTACCCTGCCCCCTTTGTGCACTTTGCGCACTTGTTTCTGTCCCTCGGTTCTACCGAGGATAAATGGCTGCCAACACTTCCTGATTTGGAGTGTTGACAGCCAATTAACATAAAGCTCGTGCTCGGGAGGATCCGCGGCCCTAGATATATCTATCTTTTTACTTTTCATTTTCTCAGCAACTACTGAACGGATTTACACCATTTAACAAAAAGGGTTCTTTCTGAACCAAGAACTACCTCTTTGCCAAATTTGGTGTAATTCCGTTCAGCAGTTCGGGCTGTAGCCGTGTCTAAAGTTTCCTATGGAAAATTGCATGGGGAAAACGCGTTTTGGGACCCCCCTTTTTCTCGGCCCCCGCTTGACGAATCCCCCGAGACTTTCAGGGTAGGAGCGGACCGGAGCGCCCCACAAAGTTTGAAAATTTTGCGAAGATACGTCAACCGGCAAGAGAGTTATTTCAAATAGAATGTTGCGGATTTCCTATGGATAATAGGTTGTAACTATAACTATCTACTGGCGACCGCCAGTAGATAATATATATATATATATACAAGTCCTAGATATACTTAAGGCCTGGCTTATGAACAAGACCATGAACAATGTAAGCTATGTATAAATACACAGTATTGATACACTACATGCTCTTCACCTCTTTCTCTGTGTTTTCACCGTGGACTCAATGCACTCCTTGCCTTTTTCCTGTTCATAATAACAGCTTTTAAGTGGATAATGATTTGTTAATACGTTTCCTTCTTTATTCATGTGAATTATTCTATCTACTTTAAAATAGTTTTTTTCTTCCCCCAATGTTCAATGTTAGACATTATTTTACTCCTATAGATTATTTTTTACAGGATTTTGTCAAATCATTACAGTCATATGTACAAGATACAGGGGACTTTTTACGCAAGAACAGAGATGTGGTTTGGAAAGAGAACTATTGGATGCTGGCGCTAGATGTGACATCCTTTTACACCAGTATCAGACATTGTGACGGTATACAAGCAGTACAATATTATCTTTCAAAAAGACCACCACAATATAAGGATCACAATGACATGCTGATTGAGATGTTAGAACATTGTTTAAAGAACAATAATTTTATGTTTAACAATCTCATATATCAACAGATAAGGGGTGTGGCCATGGGGGCCAGTTTTTCTCCCAGCTATGCCTGTCTTCATATGGGCAGCTGGGAGGAAAGGGTCCTCAAACGCAACTTTGGCAAAATCCTTGATGACAATGTGATTGCATGGCCGCGTTATAGTGATGATTTGTTTATATTGTGGGATGGTACCAAACAGCAGGCGGATGAGTTTGTGACTGAAATCAATAATAATGATCTGAACCTCCATTTTACGGTTACAATGAGCCAAACATCTATTACTTTTTTAGACACTGAGGTATTCATATTCAATAACCAGATTGAGACTAGGCTCTATAGAAAGGACACCTCTGGAAATTCTACATTACATGCAAGTAGTGCACACCCGGCACACCTCATTAATAGCATCCCGTATGGGGAGATGCTACGCCTCAGACGAATCTGTAGCAACGACCAAGATCTGAAGGCGGCACAGGTCTGTAGCAAACAGAGATTCCGTGAGAGGGGATACTCTGACAATATCATCAATAGTGCTATTAATAAATCTATGAGGTACAGCAGGGAAGAACTCCTAAAAGACAAGGGGGAGGTGGTCCATACAACATTTCAAGATGGAATGATTGAGAAATATGAAGAGGAGGGGGATACCCATCACTTCAGAATTATCATGGGATATAGCAGGCAACATGCTAGCCTTCATAGAATTATAAATAAAAATTGGCCGATAATTCTGAATGACCCAGTGATTGGACCCACGTTGCCACGTAGGGTGTCCATTACGCATAGTAGGGCCCCCTCAATGAGAGATTGCCTGGTTAACACCAGTCCGGAAACTATTGATAAATCTAATTGGTTACAGACCAATAAAGGGTTTTACAAGTGCAAATCCTGTAAGGCTTGTCTCCATGGGATTAATACAAAAACGTACAAAACCCCTTCAGTGATAAGGAATATAGGATCCTGAAACTCCTAACATGCAAAACAGAATATGCAGTATATGTACTGAAATGTCCGTGTGAGTTTCTGTACATAGGTAGCACAAAGTTATCTGTCAATAAACGCATCTTGCAACATCTACGTGCTATATCCAACCAAGACAACACATATCCTGTGGCGCGACATTTTAGGGAGTATCACAACAGCAATAATGAGGGTCTCAAGTACTATGTGGTGGATGCAATCCCACCTAGTAGAAGGGGAGGAGATAGGGAATCTAAACTGCGTAGATTAGAGACAAGATATATTCTCCAGTTTGATTCCAAAACCCCAGGAGGATTGAACGCCACGGAGGATTTGCACACATGTTTGGGGTAGATGACAACGTGTATATTTTATCTATTTACGGGTCGAATGCTTATGGTATTTATTTTTATGTGATGGGAGCTCCTTTTAACCTCTACACTTTTCTACTCTGTATTACCTTTTTAGATATTTACACTGGGTCTTTTATGTACAGTGATAAGGTATCTTATATTTGGTTGTTATGCATTTTTATATTTATGAATTTATATTTATATATTTATATCTATTTACATATTTTTATGCAAAGAAGTGTGACAATTTCAAATCTGTACATTACGGTGAATTAGCATGACTGTAATTCACATTATATAAAGGTTAAACTGGAGAGAATGGATGGGAGGGAGTTATTGGGGTCGTATCATATAATTTATTCAATATATTCACACAAGATATTTCTTGACAACATTGAGGATTGGTGATGGAACAGTATAATCCTCCATGTGGACCCAGATATGGATCTAATTTTTTAATATCTGCCTCAGGTTGCTCTGTAACTACAAAAACGATCAATTAATATAGTAACTATCGTTGCACATTTTATTTCCTAATTTTAACAGACACAGAATTTAGGTCAAATTCATCACGGAGGATATATTTTTTAAGCACATTTGTAGGCTTTATTGACATATATAAACATTACTACATGCACGTGGCATTAGGAAATGGGATTTAACCCGAAACACAACAATTAATTGTTTCAACAGGTGTCACTTAACATGCATGAGAATATTATGGTAATAGCCTAAAACCATGAGTGAGTCAATGGGGGTCCTTTTCAACAAATTTCGGGATTCCCAGTTGTGGACAAACATATCAGGTCTTGCTTTTATGGAGTGAGACAGATTAAACAAGTACAAAGCATTTATGCTAATATTATTTGAATTTGATTTTGGCGGCAGGTCAGCATTTTTATGCACAAAAATCTTTTTTGTAAATTTGATGTTATTTCTACTGCTGTCTTTATCCTCATGTCCTTTTATACATTTTATATTGATTTTACGATATATTAATGTTTTAACTTGCGGTTGGTTTTTAACTTTACCCATGAATTGTCAACGAACTACAAATTTTTCTATGTCTATGGGCACCATTTACACGTGATTGTTGGTTAATTGCACTGGTCACTTTAAAAGCGGAAGTTGAGTATGGATACAATGTCATTTGAAAAAGGCTCGGACGAGCCGAAACGTTATGGCGGCATTGAAGATTAAATAATTTATTGCACTTACAAATTTGGTCCGTGTCCGTTGTTGCAGGGAAGAACCTTTCAGTTCAACGCGAAAGCAGTGATATATATATATATATTCAAGTCCTAGATATATTTAAGGCCTGGCTTAAGAACAAGACCATGAACAATGTAAGCTATGTATAAATACACAGTATTGA
Source organism: Calotriton arnoldi (assembly GCA_963921515.1). Lineage (NCBI taxonomy): Eukaryota > Metazoa > Chordata > Amphibia > Caudata > Salamandridae > Calotriton > Calotriton arnoldi. The sequence continues at coordinate 47,854 of CAWUFW010022135.1, read as the reverse complement.
TACACTACATGCTCTTCACTTCTTTCTCTGTGTTTTCACCGTGGACTCAATGCACTCCTTGTCTTTTTCCTGTTCATAATAATAGCTTTTAAGTGGATAATGATTTGTTAATACGTTTCCTTCTTTATTCATGTGAATTATTCTATCTACTTTAAAATAGTTTTTTTCTTCCCCCAATGTTCAATGTTAGACATTATTTTACTCCTATAGATTAAATGTGCGCTGCCAAATGCTATTGCAATTTACATTAAGCTCCAAGTGAACTAGTGTTCTTAGATATATGCTTACCCTCAGGTTCCTCCTGGCATATGTGTTGCACTTGTATGTTGTAACATCATTACCAAATGACCATATCTATGTGATCAGTTAATTCATAATAAACCTCAGGGCATTCTTATAGGTGAAAAATGGACAATACATGTTAACGACGTATGCACACACATATTTCATTCACTAAACACATTATTAGTCGTAGTAGTCAATGCACATATTTTCGTATATCTGCAGCAGTATAGCACTAGTTGCAAATTACATAGCAGATGCATGTTTTTAGTTTAGGAAAAAAATCTATTTTCATACTTGTGACAGCATATTGTACTTTTAATGGATGTAAGGGTGTTTTCAATCACTCTGACAACAGTTGTTAGAAGCAGTCTTTATTTATTACAAAAGGAATACAGCAAACAGTGCTCCAGATGTAATATCAAGAAAGAAAGTTAACCTGATCACCCTCAAATCGATGAGGTACATTTACAGCATAGATAAGACAGAGCAGTATAAGTTGTAACATGTCCTTATTGAACGAACATCGCTAGTGGGATAATCCCAAGCTGATAAAGGGGTTTTCATGGGTTGCCATCCCAGCTACCACTGTGGTACATATCTAAATCACAACCAGCCCCAGAGAGCTATGGAGGATCATCCTCCATGTTGGTGAGGTACATACGGAGCACGACTCAGATAGCACAAGGACATGAAGCTGTGTACTGGGTGAAGATTATGTCTCAATGGTGTCATTAAAGAATACTGTGGTTTGTAGCCATTCTTTATTCTTAGTGAGAGTTCCCTGAAGCCAACCCATCACCACTTGGTGTTTCAGGGGTAGTATCAGTATCACAGTTAAACGATTGGTTTGTTCTGGTAAGCTGCACACACAGCCCAATAGGTTGAGAATCAGGATAGCTCCTGCATTATCACCACCCAAAAGTCATGGATCCCCGAGCAATGCCATCCCTGCTGAATAATGTCAGCATGGTTATATGTACATCTGTGTCAGGTTGTGCCTACATAATGGTTGAATATGTGTGGAAGAATCAGTGTAAGATACATCCTTGTTAAGAATTTGCATAGTATCAGTTTAGATCTGCAGTTTAGAGACATGAATTTGGTTTGTGAACAACGGAACGTCTGTCGCTGATAGACATATCTAAGTCCTTGCTAGTTTTTCCTCAACCACAGGGATCGAGGGTTTCTCCCGTAGAGGAACTGTGGGAGAGTATATCACATTGTATACAGCCTTCTTATATGATTCGAAAATGGTTGGTAGGACCAGTGCTTAATATGTGATGGTTATCACCCGAAGGCACAGCCGGCACTCATTTTTAGGAACCCAGGCTTGCTGTGAGTGAGAACTTTCTGGGTGGAAGAGAAAATCCTTGGTGAATCATTCATTTGGAGGTTGGTGCACTATCTGAAGAGATGGAGATGTGGAGGAGACGGTAACTTGTGGTGCATGCGACATTAGAGCCACTGGGCAGGCTGCCAGAGAGTGCAGATCTGGTGCATCCACATCTGCCTCCCATTGGCTGATGCTTTCACCTGGAAAAATGGGGAGTGTGTGCTGTATAGTGTCGGGGGCGACTTAGCGCCATGTACAAATGAAGCCAGTGGTCGAAGTGGTGAAAAAAAGTAGGGGAACTGTGGGCGGAGAATCAGGGGGCAGGAATAACCAGAGTATTGGGTCAGTGGGCGGAGTCAGAGGTGTGGCTAGAAACAGCAAAACATACCAATTTTTAGTATGTTTGGCATTTCACTGACCAGTTACAGCTTATAATGTATTTAATTCAACCAATGGATACACATGTTTCTTTGAGGTTTAATATATGAGTTATTGACATTAAAATACATTCACAATGTGGGATACGTTTCCAATCACAGAATGTCCCAAATACTTTTATAAGTCGAATCTTGTCTCCGAGCCATGCAGTTTCTTTCATCAGAACTTCTTCTCCCTTTTTCTAACCACTTCTGAACATAAAATTCAGGTTTAAATTCTATGACAGGAGGCCCCATGAATTTTATGAGCATTATAGAAGAAAGACGATTGACTGATATTCTGTTCCGCAGTGGTGTGAGCACATCATTCATTACACTAAAGCCCCATTCACATTCTGCAGTTAACGTACAAAAGGTGTCTATAATGTGCACTAATGGTTTCAGGCTTTCAGGGATGCAAATTTTATTTTGTTTGTACTCTCTGAATCCAATGATGTAATGCCTAGTATATATGGCCATATCATGCCGCTGCAGCCTTCTGGATAGATCACTCAATTTTGTGAGAGCGTCACATAATATGCCCATATTTTCAACAAATACCAGGGAGGATAATAAACGGTTTAACCCAGCATATTTTTTCTGCTCAATATCTTTCCTCATGGAGTCTTAGGAAAATTCCATGAAATGTTTACTAAGTGCTTTGTAGTTATTCCAAGCAGCTCTCACAGATCTTTCACTTAAGGACACCCAACGTACATCTAGCACCTTCCCAACTGCCAGAAGTCTTACTTCTACCTCTAAAGCACATTCCCCAAGCTCGCTCTGATTTTTGGGAGAGACATAGTAGGTGGTGTATAGTTTATCAAAAAAAGCTTTGAGCTGATTAATGCTTGTGACTTCTTTACAAACATTACCCATGGCAAGCTCCAGCTTGTGGTTAGCGCAGTGCCATACACTCAACTTTGGATATTTCAGTTTAAGAAGAGTTGCCACACCTGAGTTCCTACCTATCATGTTGGAAGCACCATCTGTTACAAGCTGAACCAAATGCATTTTTTAAATACTCTTTGGTAAAACCATACATCTATAAACATGTCAGTAAGGTATATAAGATTATATCTGCTGTTGAGCTTGGAAACTCAACAAGGTCTAAGAAAAAGGTCAGTGGTTCATAATGTTTATCAGTACATGCTCTTACACAAATAAATAGTGTTGCCAATTTACTAACTGTGGTAGATTCATCTATCATGAGGCTTATTTTTTATTCATTCTGCAAGAAACAGTGAATCAGCCTTGACCTCATTGTAGCAGCAATATAGTCTATTATGTCAGCGCAGCTGTGATCGGAATGCAAGACTCTGCCAAAGTCTGCATCATTCATGTTTTGAACATCTATATCCAACAGCATATCAGAAAAAGGGCGCTCATGCTTGCCTATTTTGTATGCAGTTCTGAATACACGGCATGTCTCTTCCTGTACTTTCATTTCCATTTTCACACTGCACTGTGGAATGCTTTCACGATCCCTCTGTTCAAAAATAGCTAGTGCCTTCAGATGACAGGGGCTATTCTTATGGCAAAATATTTTTTTTCGTAGAAAAATTGCTGCTTGTCTTTAGAAGGGCCATATGGGTTCACCAAGCAATCTACACATTCCATGGAAAAAATGCACACCTTGACTTGTTTCTGTTTTAAGATTAACCTTTCTGCACACTTTACATCCAAGCTTGCCATTGGAAAATAAGAGCCATGGATACTCTTTACGTTTAATTTCGAATTATTCCCAAGACCAGCAGGCTGGGTGATCAATTTGATCCACACTGTCAACCACATTTCCATGGAGGAGTATGTGACTGTCTTTGGTGCCACAGCCATCTAACAACACTTCTTCTTCAGAACCAACTCTTTTCCTTTTCTGGGGCACCCTGCCACTTTCTCTTGTTTGCCTTGCGACACCCATGTTTGCGTTTGCCATTGGGCCTTCTGATCTGGAGCCTGGGGACTTGTGCGTTTCCCCAGATGTGGCTGGAGCATTTTTTTCTGCAGCCACTGAAGCATCTACATAAATAATTGTGTAAATACATGCATTTTAAAATATGCACTACACTAAAAGTCACAATTTATTTTAAATGCTGGCTATGGATACGAATGGGGATTTTCAGCAACACAATTTAAGAAAAAATCCATGTCATTTTTTAATACCACGGTTTACACTATATTGAATATTAGCCATTTGATCATGCCAATTTAGGTGTAAATTAAAATGTACCAACCGTACACTTAAGGCATTTACTTGAAAAATATTTTTACATGCATTTACGCAATGGAATAATGGGGGGATGAAATGCTAAATCGTTTGTATCAACGAGCAGGTCCCAATAAATGTGAGTGAATACAGTGGATAGTCTCAGAATCTGGCAGGGACTCTTTACCTCTTTAAAACCTGACGTCGAATTGAAGAAAGGCGAAGACTGCAAAGCTTCTGGATTGGACTAGTAGCAACTTATGTGGCAGGCTGAAGGGTAGCTGGTGATTTGGGTAGCACCCCTACTTTCAGAGAGTCTGTGACATCTGTGCTCTGCGGCCTATGCAGTGACACTGCTTTGCCTCCGATCTAGCAGTAAATCTGATCCCTCTCTGGCCTTGCAGTGCCATGGTTTGATGGTGACCCGGCTTTCTATTTTGAGAACAGAAACACCCTCCTCTGGTTAACGGTGAGTGTCTACAATAGCACGATCTGAAAAATCTTTCAATTAAAGAAGGGAATATTAAATAAAAGTCAACATGAATTCGCTAAACAATACTGATCATTCTGCACTGGTATCTACAGAATGTGGAACTGCACAATATTAAATTATTCTGTGACTAAGTTCAGGGACAAAAAGAACTGCAAGACACCAGTAAATCCCGGTTTAAAGACCACTGTTCTAACAATTGAGCTATGCAGCCCATTCCTGCACCTTCTAATAAAGTAGGTACTACCTGAATGGCCAAGTAAACTCCTAGATATCTTACTGCAGTACACATCTTACAGCAGCTGGTAAACCAGACATGGATCATATTAAGCTAATAAACCCTGGCACAAAGCATTTTAGTTAGCACAGGTGATGCTGTGCATAATAGTTACATTTAATTAACCTTTGTGCCTCGCTCTCTGTGTTTTCTGTGTAGGGGAGCACTGCTGATTACATAATTCTGTGCCCCTCAGTTAATGCAAATTTGTAGTCCTACGTTTTTTATGTGCTTCACGCAACATGCCACGAGGCCAGCATTAGATGCCTCTTAGTTTACTGTTACTGCATCTAGACATAGCACTTAAAAGTGAATATATACACCTAAAACAACACAGACCTGTTGGTTTTGCAGATGTTTTTAGCAGTATCAGATGAATGAGATACATCTATTATATTAGTAGTTTGTGTAATTACTACTCAAGTTAGTTAGCAATGAGAATTGCAAATGTATCAATTCTGAAATTATGAGACTCAAACATTTTCTCCCCTTCATACTGCTATCCTCTGCAATAACTATTGGACACCTTCATCCTTTGTCTTTCCACGAGCACTGTAGGTGTCTAGAAATACTACCAAACAGAGACTGCCTGAAAGAAGTTCAAACATGAATGGCGAAATATCCCAGTTTGCAAATGTTTTCCACATAATTAAGGCTCTGCCATATTTGACACATAATACATCATCTGCTGCATAATCTGAAGTTTTTAAACAAAAAAATGATGCTCAAACAGATCAAAAGTTATTAAACAACGTGACTTGGGTTGCTGCGAAGTGGTGGCTCTTTGCAAAGGTTGACTGGTCACCTTTCCCACTCCTGCATTTCTATGTTACACTGGTATTAATGAGGCAAAAACTTTGCAGAGACTGTTAGTATGTGTAAAAATGCCGAGATAATAAAGTATCAGAAAATGTACCACGTTACGCTGCTGCCTTTTTTGCTGCATAATTTAGTCAACACTGCAGCATAATTGCAATGGTTACAAAGCAGGCAGCACATGTTAAAAGTTCTTGTGCATGAAGCAGAGAGACAGTGAAGTTTGCAAACTTAGGAGCATATTTATGGATAAGGTGGCGCAGGGCAGCGCAGAAAGTCATTTTTCTGCGCTGCCCTGCATCACAGGGAAAGGGCATCCAATATGGTGAATTCCTGTCCTTTCCCACTGTGCTGGCACCATTTCGGCAGCTTTGCGCCAACACAGGCACCCTTGCACCATGGTGCAAGGTTGCCTCCGTTGCATGCAGGATTGTTTTTGTGCAGGAAGTAGCACCTTCCCGCACAAAAACACTCCTTAGAGGCTTTTTCCTCTTTCTTTGTGTGCTGCAGAATGCAGCAAACATAGAAAGTGGAAAAAACAAGGATAAATAAAGATATTTCTCCTCGTTATGCCTGCCTGGGGAGGCATAAGATTTTGATGCATTCCCAGGTTTACAAGTCCATGTAAATCTGGGAATGCGTCAAAAGCCATGGGAGTTGTGTGGGAACACCCACCACAACGTCTCCCTTGTGCAGAGTAAGGCAAAGCAGTGATTTGCACTCCATTGCATTACTCCATATTTATGAAGTCATTCAAAGCCATGCAAAGTGGCTTTGTGTGGCTTCATAAATATGACTTGAAGCTGTGCATCCTACATGCACGACGTTGCATGTTGCAAGCTTGATGCAAGGCCCTCGTAAATATGCCCCTTAGTTTGGTGTGCGTGCAAATCCTGCATTGCCGATCCCTGGTGAGTTGCAATACTTCTGCTGGAACAAGGCCATTGGAGGCACCAATGGGTGAGGCAGACTGGCATCAAGGGTCCTGTGACCTCAGCAACTGAGTCACTGTTGCTCTAGGGTGTGCTGCTTCGTAGGTCTGCCCGCACGACTGGAGGTGAACTTCAGTATGGATTGTGGTGGACATGGCTTCAAGGTTAACCCATACTGGCCACGGGTAGGGGGTAGGGTCCACCTGCTGGTGCTAAGAGACCAGGGCTTCTAAGGTCTAGCGGGCCTTTTAAGGTCTATCAGGGAAATGTGCTCCCTCAGGAGAGTAGTCTGGTGGACAAGTCATGAAGACTGAACCTGGTCCATCAGTTCCAAATTCTGTAGCTCTGGCCATAGTGCCACTTCCTCTCCCCCCGAACACTTCTCTGCCCCACTGAGAGAAATGTGCATTGCCTTCAGCTACAACCCAATTGTGCCCCATTATAATCACCTGGATGTGACTCAATTGAAATTGTGCAGTGCCTGAAAAAAAGTAACAACATCCTGGGAAAAGCCAACACTCATAGGTAATGCAAGATTATGTACAGAATGCAAAATATAAACAGGAAAGACATGGTTACCTTAATGCTTTTACTCTCATTGTTCAGAAATCAATGAGTGTTTTTGCCTCAAACATTGAAGACATGATTACAGGGCTCCTCCTGTACACAGACATGCCTTTGTTGCCTTTGTTGCTCTCGTGGACAGTAAGGAAGGGGTTAAGCAAGGCTAAGAAGAGAAAGGGACTCTTCAGTAGAATCGGATCTGACTCACACAAACCCACAAGGGCTCCTCCACATTCTCCACAGCTGCTCACAAATCGACATTATGTATTCAAGTGTCCTGAAAAGGATACCTTTTAATCTGTCCAACTTGGCTAACTCATCTTCCCACAACAAACTTGAGAGAGCTCTTGAGAATAAAAGGCAAAATTATATTTTTATTCAGGGAATTAAAGGATACATCCAACTTTAATTTTTTTAGTGACATAATAGTATGTCAGTGATGCTGTAAAGCGTAGCTAAAAAACATTAGCAAACCTTAGAGGTCCCAAAGGAGAGACCTATTGGCTTTGCCAATGCTTCTTTAGATATCGCATTTGCTAAAGGTGGCACTTTTAATTTGGTGCCAGACAGGGCCAAACTGGGAACCCAAAGCAGCCCTGGCAAATTTGATCAGAGCAGCCCCCGTACTTTGTGCCGCGAGCGAACGCAGCAAGCGAGCCTGACTACTACAAAGGGGACATGGAAGGAGAGGGGGTTCTCTCCCCAAGAAAATGTTGGAAACAATTACATAAATGGTGCATTCTACAACACATTTTATTATATATTCAACTGTATTAGCTTTTAGAGCACAGTAAATCATGACCTTACAGGGCACCAGGATACGACAATCTTGTTGGGGCCCTTCAATGATTCCTTCACTATCACCCTCCAACAGTGCCCCTCATCTCTCTATAGCCTCTCTCACATGTATTCCGTTTGTTGTATAGCACCTCTCATACCACTGAAGGGAGTTGAAGCACTTTACATCATGCACACATACAGAGACAATGAATCATACGTGTGCAAATCAATGTTTAGAAAATGTTACACAAGACAAAAGGGATTACAAGGTGTAGGATTCACATGTCATCCATAATGGTAGCCATTTTTTAAGAGTGTTTGGTCTAGAGAAGCACAAATTCAGGATTTAAAACATAAGACAGTAGTTGGATTTACTAATAAGAATATATTTCTACCCAAACAAACCCATTTTAGAAGTATTAGGATAATGAAAGACTGGGGAAAAAAACATAACTTTCAAACCTGAACCATGCAGTTTGCATGCAGCTCTTTGATGGCAGGTCATAGCTCACTCTGCTAGATTTATTACGCTTTTAAGTTATGGATTGCATGTAACTAAAGGATCTCTATTAGCCCTCTGCACTACATTAGATGAGTCAAAACTCTTCCACTAGACAAAGCTCTGATCTCTCTCCAGCAGAAAGATGAACCACCAGAGATATCAATCCTGACACCTTTATTATTGCATAAAAACTGCTGGGTTTACAAGGAACTTTGCAGTGATTTATGCATCTTTGAGAGTGAGAAGTGAGTCATTATGCTGAACAGTGGTTATGATTTTGTTACTGGGGACCGATATTGTAGCATTGCTGCAAAACCGGCCTCCCAGTAACAAAACCAGCCTCCCACCCCTCATGCCTCCCACCCAATACCCAGTACGGCCAGTCCAGCCTTGGTGCCAGGGTCTATTTATTTTCACAGTCCGACCCTGGATGGGGTCCAAAAGGGGCTCTGGTGCTCGGGGGTCACAGAACTGGACATCTCAGGCTGCTTATATGTTATATCCTTAAAAAAGGTACACAGTATGTTTTAAAAAGTCCGCATCCCTTAACACAGACAGAGCAGCGGTACACATTTTATAAACTAAAATAAGGTACACAACTGATAAGACATTAAACGTTTTCCACAGTTTTTTTTAAAAAAGCACCAAGGTTTCTTCTGTTTTCCCAACTTACTTGATGTTTGTTTGTTAAAGAGCACCGAGTTCAACTCCTGGCAGTCCAGGCTGCTTTTGCAGGCCACAGTGCTGAGAAAAAAGCAGAGCTGTAAAGGAGGGGCTGGGGACCTCTCGGCAGGCACGAAGAACGATTTCCAGGAGAGGCTGGTGGGGCTGGGTCGGCACTAGGTACAAAGACCAGTGGAGGGCATCTTCTTCTGCAGCCTCCTTTCCTCCAATTTTCCAGGTCTAGCTGGGTGGAGAGTGGATTGGCACAGTCAGCCACGAATTCCACACTGAAGCCCTCTTCTTCTTCTTTACGTGGAGGCGTCGTCAGTCTGGGTGAGCCCAAAAAAAAGGGCAAATGAGATCAAGGGCGGGGCCACTAATGCATCCTGAAGAGACCGTTGTATTGGTCATAGTGGGGGCAGACAGATAGTGTCGTCACTAAATGAGGTGTAAATCACTGCAGCAGCAGGGCTATTACAGGCAGCCATTTTCGCGTGCTTACCGAAGATTGACAGCCCCTAAAGTGTTGCTGGTCAGGCCCCTGTCCCCAGATACAGAGGGGAGGAGGTTGTGGCGACTGCAGAGGCCTTCCTCAAGGTGCACCACACAGGGTTGGATGATCACGTAATCATTTTTAAGTACAGACCATTCCTGCCGTCACTGGACGCATTTATAAAATAAAGAAGTTAGGGAGTGGACTGTATTAAATTTAAAAAGTAGGGGCACACTGTGCCCTGCCAATCCCACCCACTTCGATCACTGGATGAAGCCAGGTTAAAGATTTCATTGTACTCACTGTGCTGCATATATATCTCTCTACCACGATTCCCACTGTAACAATAAAGCCTATTTACTGTCAAATGAGAGAATATATCTTCCCTGGTCTATGTCCATGAGGATGTGAATTTTGTTATCTCATCTAGTTAATAAAACATGACTATGTCCTCCCAAGCCCTACTAAAAAGGAAAATGTGAGCTAAAACAGATTTTTTTTAACCTCATAATATTAAGTAACGCTTAAGCACAGACCCCGAGACAGAAAATAGCCCGGGCAGCAAAATAAAAGAGGCCCCCATTAGTGAATGAGATAGCTAAAAGTGTGGCCCTTGCTCGCAAACTGGGGCAGTTTTGAACAGTAAGGGGGAGATTTACCAATTCTCCATGCAACGCAGCTCAGCTACCGCGAGGCTGCGCTGCGTTGCACGACAGGGAGAGAGCAGGAGAGGGCCATATTTTCAAAGATATGCTTCTCTCCTCCCCTTTTCCTTGCGCCGGTGCTGATTACAGCTGCCGTGCACCACCCACACACCTTAGCACCATAGCGCTAGGGTGTGTGTGTAAGTCCAGCATAGGTTTTGTACAGAAAATACTATGCCTAGACACGAGGGAAAGCTTTTCCCACTTTGTATGCGCGCTGCACAATGTGCAGCACACATGCAAAGTCGGAAAAGGAAGGAGAAATGAAAGCATTTCTCCTTCCTTGCGCCTAGTTTAAAAGGGCGCAGTTTTCTCACACTAAACCCAATCTACTGTGTTTAGTAAATTGGGCTTAGCATGAGAAACCTTGGGTGGTTGCATGGGAACGCCCATGCACCACCCTTGGCACGCCCCCATGGCGCAAAGTAATGCGAAGCAGCGCTATGCGCTGCTTCGCATGACTTTTACGTTATTTCCAGCGCTAAACAAGTTTAGCGCTGGAGAGTAAATTAGGAAAAAAAGATTTTGCGCTGTTTTGTGTCACTTTTGTGCTGCAAACACGGCGCAAAAGCTTAGTAAATCTCCCACATAGGGGCCGATTCCGATCTCGGCCGGTAGGGCTCCGAATCGGATTCGGCTTAACCGGATCCGATTCGGAGCCCTATTTCCCGACCGATTCGTACGCGCGTCCGGGCGAGGGAGTACGATGCGAATTCGCCGACCGACTCGTCCGGGCGTCCCGACCGCTCCGACCGACTCGTTCCCGGGTCGAACCGCACCGACCGACTCGCTCGGACTCGGACCGCGCAATGGAGAAGTTCCCCGGCCGGGTGAGTACGATGCGCGCCGCGAGCAGTCCGACCGAGCCGCGCACTCCGGCTCCAAAGAGCAGTCGGAGACGTACTTTGGGGGTCCGTGTCGGACCCCCCTGTATGCGTAGCCGCGCGAGTCGCACACAGGGGGGACCCATGGGTCCCCCCTACCTGTGCGTGTACGGCGCAAGTCGCTTCGACGCGTACCCGCTGTAGGGGGCGCCCTTGACCACCTCGCACCCATTGAGTCAATGGGAGCCCACGTACGCGTTGTACGACCGGCTCCCATTGACTTCAATGGGAGTCCGACCGAATCGAGTCCGATAGCATACGAACGCATCGTACTCGTTCGGTCGGGCTGCCAGAGTCCGATTCGGTCGGAAATCTCTCCGAGTCCGGCTCGGTCGGAGAGATTTCCGGCCCGAATCGGAATCGGCCCCTAAGTGTTTTGCAAGGTATAGAAGAATGCATGTATGTATTTGAGCTTGCTACAAGCAATGTTTGTTTTATTATCAGGCAAATTACCAGTAAAAACCGTCAAAAAAGATAATAAAACAGTCACACACACAGCCAAACAACCTGCCCACACACGGCCCTGTCAGACCAGCTCCTCGGGCACTGCCTTATTGCCCTATAGGCCAGTCCTACCCTGGCAACGCTCTTGCCTGTCTCACTGCCCTTTCTACATGTACAACTCTCTCTAGTCACAACTAACAAATCTCTCTTTCTTTTACCAGGTTACACAGTTCTCATCTGTTCTTTTCACAGTAAAGCTTGCACCAAAGCGCCAAGAGACCAAATAAATAGGGAGCAAGTGCTATACCAAAACTATGCTACCTACACTAGATAGCAGAGATGTTTGATTTTCACCAGGGACAAGTGATTATGTTTTCTCTCTAGCAGAGAGGCAAAACATTCCTTCCACTGCCTCTGTTTTGGCTTGAACCATGCATCTGCAAACTTTTTATGACCATACAGCGCTATCCAGTACAGAAGAGCTGAAAATTCTATGTTATTGTCTCATAAGAACTATTTCTTAGGAATGTTGGTGAGCACGTCCTATTTTAAGTAGCTCATGATTTTACTGCCTACGCCCAGGCTTTGAGAACGAATCTGATTAGCCTCAATATATTCTTTTTCAGGTTTGATACACATGAAGCATTAATGTGCCAGACACTATTGGAGATGTAAAATAATCATGGTTTGAGTGTATGCTATATGGAATTGCTGACTTTCTGACTATTTGAGCACATAAGAGTTATGCTTCAGGAATTTATTTTAGCCTCTGTGTTATGTACTTCCAATGGCATCTGATGTATTCATTGATTCACTGTTAGAAAGAAATCCAACCTACACAGAAATCATTAAAGTAATGCACTGCATTGCAGGGGCAAGATTCAGCAAGTCTGTTATTTTCCGTTGTTCCCAGAACCACGATTTATAACTTCCTACCTGTTTTGAAATGAAAACCCTGTTTAAGAAAAGATTGAGAGGGTAGAGGGGAAATCAAAATGGAAAAGGTTCTTAAACTCAGGGGGAGATTTACCAAATCTCCACGCAACGCAGCGCAGTCTCCCGCGAGGCTGCGCTGTGTTGCGCGACAGGGAAGGAGCAGGAGAGCGCCATATTTTCAAAGATATGGCTCTCTCCTCCCCTTTCCCTTGCGCTGGCGCTGATTATAGCTGCCGTGCACCACACACCACCTTAGCGCCTCAAAAGTGACGCTAACCAGCGCAATTTTTTTTTGTTGTTGATATTTTCTTTCCAGCGCCGTTTTGCGCTGGAAATAGCGCAAAGCACTGCTTTGCGTTACTTTGTGCCGAGGGGGTGTTACATGGATGGTACATGGGCGTTCCCATGAAACCACCCATGTCTTTTAATGCTAAACTATATTTACAAAGATTTGTAAACATGGTTTTGCGCCAAAAGTTAACGCTCCTTCAAAGGAGGAGCTAACAGGAGAAATGCTTTAATTTCTCTGTGCTTTTCTGACTTTGCATGCGTGCTGCACTGTGCAGCACGTATGCAAAGCGGGAAAAGCTTAACATCGTGCCGAGCATAGTATTTTGTACAGGAAGGGTACCCTACCTATACAAAACCTATGCTACACTCATGCACACACCCTAGCGCTGCGGCGCTAAGGTGTGTGCGTGGCGCCCGGCAGTTGAAATCATCACCGGCGCAAGTGAAAGGGTAGAAGAGAGCCATATCTCTGAAGATATGGCGCTCTCCTGCTCCCTCCCTGTCGCGCAACGCAGCGCAGCCTTTCGGGGGGCTGAGCTGCATTGCGTGACTTTTTTGAAAATCTCCCCCAGTGCCTAGACATGAGGGAAAGCTTTTCCCCACTTTGTATGCATGCTGCACAGTGCAGCACGCATGCAAAGTTGGAAAAGGAAGGAGAAATTAAAGCATTTCTCCTTCCTTGCGCCTAGTTTAAAAGGGTGCAGTTTTCTCACGCTAAGCCCAATCTACTGTGTTTAGTAAATAGGGTTTAGCGTGAGAAACCTTGGGTGGTTGCATGGGAACGCCCATGCACCACCCTTGACACGCCCCCATGGCACAATGTAATGCAATAGCGCTGCTTCGCATTACTTTTACGTTATTTCCAGCGCTAAACAAGTTTAGCGCTGAAAAGTTAATTAGGAAAAAAAGATTTTGCGCCGTTTTGCGTCACTTTTGTGACGCAAACACGGCGCAAAATCTTAGTAAATCGCCCCCCAGGTGTTTATAGTCCTGAAAGTGGGACATAGAAAAATCAGAAAACACTTCGAAGCTGCAACAAAGTGCAGGTCGAATTTTCAACATCTGACTGAAGATTGTTCGATTGCTATATAAAACAGGAGATTATAAATATGGTATCTGCAACAAATAGCTTCCTGCTCCAGCAAACAAATCATTTGAACCCACAGAATGAAAGGCTCAAAAGACCCTAACTCTGTTTTCACACAATGTCACGAATGAGAAGCTTATCCAGTCCGAATATTGTTTTTTGCATTCTTGTGCTTGTAGTCATGCAATACTGCTGTGGAAAATGCTACCTGTTTGGGAAAACAAAAGAAAAAACTAGCACTCGATAAACTTCTCAAACTAAACAAGACAACTTGAGCCCTCTCTGCCAACACCCTGTACCCATCTAATGCACATCAACCTTTGCCCTAAATAGTACATAATGCGCCCCAATTGAACACAGGTATTTTTAGGTCTCGCCCTGATCCAGCGCTTGCGCTGGTCTGGCGAGATATTTAGTTGTGGGGTTTTAAAAGTGCGACCACAGCTTTTTCCGTGGCATACAGTGTGCGGTTACGCGCACAGCACGCGCTTCTGTCATAGCTCATTAAGCCTTCCGGCGCGTGAATAATGCTCCTCCACCACCTTGCTGTCTGCTCTCACTACCCCCCTCCCTTCAACCCCCTCCCTTCTCCCCCTCCCTCCTCGTTAGCTTGTTATTCTTAACTTCGGAAGCATCTGATGTGAATTCTTCAAGGAGCAATTCACTTCTGACTAAGCCAATGCCGCCTCAGACAGACATTTTCTGGTGCTTGTTTATCTATCCCTCGACCCTCCCCCTCCCCTCTGTTGCTTCTTGCCTCTGTTCTTCCCCCCCCTCCCGAGCTGTTGCTTATTTCTTTCGTCTGCTCCTGCCCTTATAATTTTATGGAGAGGCATTGACTTCACTCACTTTCAGTCTGTGGCGCCTATTTCATTTGAAAATCTTATGAGCTGCTTTTTCTGTCACCTCCAATGTCAACTTCTAATAAAAAGAAAAAAAGGTTCGTGGGTGCGGTAGAACTGAAAAATAAATAGATCATGTGAGACCACGACGCTTTTAACTTATTTGTTAACACTGTTGAACGCACGGGTTGTTTATATAATTGACACACGTTATCCACTAAATGTGCTTGCTTCCGCTTCTGTTAGTTGTGTTAATCTGCAGGCAGATTGTTAAAAGAAACTGTGGTGATCTTTGCACTTGCAATTTACAATGAGACTCAGCACATTAAGACATGTTTTCTGTCAGTTGCCTCATGGCTAAGGAACTCCTAATTTTCATAGAGTGTCTCGTCAGAATACAGACAGGAGCTGACTACATTATATGTAGTTGGAGAACAGCGACACACTCTCTCTAGAAACAAAATGACACATAGTAAAACTGTTGGCAGAAAGATTCACAGCGCCGTGACTCAGTGCCTGCTTTTAAGGCGCTGTTTCTGGCGAGCGGTATAAGATCTTGCAGCAAACATCGGCGTTTTATCACCAGTTAAAATGCAAAATAATTTCAAGGACTATAAAAGGAGTATATTGGATGACAGTGACCCACAATCTGCAGTTTTGTGAAGCTCACAGTGACAGATGCAAGATACAAAGCGCTGTGTAAAATACATAACATTCCAATAATCATGTGTTCTTTTTAAGGACATTGTTTAAATGTAAATTAGTGACTGAAAGCGGCTAGACTGCTTTATTTTAAGAAACACATGATGCTGTGTTTGCCAAATGACGCTTAGTCGAAACTGTTTATTTTTCCTTTCAGCGTTTATATTAGGCTATGCAATATTGAAAAACTAGCCAGCCTTATAAACCAAATTATGACATTTTCAACAGATGGATACGAAAACAATAGTGGACTATAAGATGGAGAAAACTCAGCTGACTGCACACCGTCTCGCGCTTCTGTTTTACTGGTAGAGCTGGACTCACAGACACTCTCTCACAGACTCTCACACTCTCACAGACTCTCACAGACACTCTCTCACAGACTCTCACAGACACTCTCTTACAGACTCACAGACACTCTCTCACAGACTCACAGACACTCTATCACAGACACTCTATCACAGACACTCTCTCACAGACTCTCACAGACACTCTCTCACAGACGCTCTCTCACAGAGACTCTCTCACAGAGACTCTCTCACAGACACTCTCAGACACTCTCTCACAGACACACAGACACTCTCTAATAGACACTCTCTCACAGACACTCTCTCACAGACACTCTCTCACAGACACTCTCTCACAGACACTCTCACAGACACTCTCTCACAGACTCTCACAGACACTCTCTCACAGACTCTCACAGACACTCTCTCACAGACTCTCACAGACACTCTCTCACAGAGACACTCTCTCACAGAGACACTCTCTCACAGACTCTCACAGACACTCTCTCACAGACTCTCACAGACACTCTCTCACAGACACTCTCACAGACACTCTCACAGACACTCTCACAGACTCTCACACAGACTCTCACACAGACTCTCTCACAGACACTCTCTCACAGACACTCTCTCACAGACACTCTCACACTCTCTCACAGACACTCTCTCACTCTCTCACAGACACTCTCACAGACTCTCACACTCTCACAGACACTCTCTTACAGACTCTCACACTCTCACAGACACTCTCTTACAGACTCTCACACTCTCACAGACACTCTCTCACAGACTCTCACACTCTCACAGACTCTCTCTCACAGACTCTCACAGACACTCTCTTACAGACTCACAGACACTCTCTCACAGACTCTCACAGACACTCTATCACAGACACTCTCTCAGACTCTCAGACTCTCACAGACTCTCTCTCACAGACTCTCTCTCACAGACTCTCTCTCACAGACTCTTGGCCTTCTTGGTCATATATAAGGTAACAAAAATGCTTCTGGCACTTTTTTATTACAACTTTTCAGCATGCTGCACAGCAGCCACACTTCTCTACAGCACAGCTTAAACACATTGGCAAAGTCAATAGCTCTACCTAAACACTTATAAGGCCCCAAAGGCGAGACCTATTGGCTATGCCAATGCTTGTTTTGCATGCTGCAGATAAATATGTGCCCCAGCAATACATATATCCTTCCGCCACTGACCTGCCTATCACTCAGTGCTCTTCAAATGCGCAAACACCAAGTGCTCGTCTCATGCACAGAACTAAGGCTCATATGTACGAGGCTCCCCTTTTGCATTTCCAAAATAGCAAATCCTAAGAAATCGCTATTTAGAAAATGCAAATTGGAATGTACGAAATTTGCGATTTCCTAATAGCGATTCCTATGGAGTTGCAGTTACTATTAGGAAATCGCTAATTTGGTAATGCAAAACCATTCGTACCCTTGGGCCTAAGGCCCATAGGTATGAATGGTTGTGATTTCCCATTAGGAAATCGCAAATTTGGAAATGCAAAAGCATTTGTACCCATGAGCCTTAGGCTCCCCTTAAATGTGATGAACAAGAAAGTGGTGCTCTTGTAAAGCGCCCCAATGCATTCGGGGTGAGTGCGTGCTCTATGGCAGTGCAGAATACTGCATTTGGGTGCTTTTTTTACATGTGCACCTGGTTGCCATCGGGCTGGATTCGATGATAACAGTTTTTCCTAAATGCCCATTTCGCATTTAGGAAACGCCATGCACATGCAGTTAGGAAATCGCAAATAGGAAATACCTTTTTGTGAATTCCTATTTTGGGAATCACAAATTGCGATTTTTACTGGGTAGACATTTTGATTTGTGGCTGTGTTCCTGCCTTTTTCACTGAAGGAAAGCTATTTAGAATTTCTTAATGGCCCAAAATAGTGATTCGGTCCATTAAGAAATGCTAAATAGCTTTGTACATATGGGCCTAAGTCCTCCCTAAGGCACATCATACAGTACTCCTGTGCAGCACATCACCCAGTACTCCATGGAAGCTCAGCGGAAGCGTATCATCCAGCTATATTTTGCTATGTTGTTGTGTTATGTTATGTTACGAGTATTTGTATAGTGCATTTCTACCATAGAGTTGGGGTGCCCACTACAGTTTTGAGGTTCTCCAGAAAATAGTTGGTCTGTAGACATTATGTTTGGTTGTGATTGTGATTGTTTATTAATGAATTATACTATGTAGTTGCCAGTTCGGATACAAGCGATGAATGTATTGTCATTTCTTGAGATGCATCACCTAATGCTCCGCGAAGGTGTCTCATTAGTCAGTGGTGTAGCAAGGTGGGGGGGGGGCAGTTGCCCCAGGTGGTGCGAGTTTTGGGGGCGGCGGTTCCCCCCGCTCTTCATGCAGCCGCCTCGGGCGGCAACGCAGAAACCGCCAGCACCCCCACCCCGTTCTTTCAAGCAGCCGCCGTGGGTGGCAACGCAGAAACCGCCTGCACCCCCCACCCCGTTCTTTCAAGCAGCCGCCGTGGGTGGCAATGCAGAAACTGCCAGCACCCTCCACCCCGTTCTTTCAAGCAGCCGCCGTGGGTGGCAACGCAGAAACTGCCAGCACCCTCCACCCCGTTCTTTCAAGCAGCCGCCGTGTGCGGCAAAAGCAGTGACCGCCACGGGCGGCACAATGGCTAGCTACGCCACTGCCCAGAGTGCACACCACCACATGCTCCTCTGCAGGGTTGGATTGGGGACACAATTCGGCCTGCGCAGCCAAAGAAAAGTGTCCACTTACATAGATTGCGACCTTGCAGTAATTGCTATCTGGCTGATAAAGGAGAAGAGCAGATACAGACGTATCTCCACTGCTTGCGTGGAGTGGAGGAGGACAAAAACGGAGGCGTTCCTTGCTGGCCCTCTGAAACCCCCACCTCTCCATGCTCCAGTCCTCTCCCCTGAAAAGTAAGTGCTAATGGGTTCCCATCAGCACCTCCTTGAGGCCTCTGTCACACCGGAGGGAGGCAGGCACACCTCATTCTGTGACAGTTCGAGCAGCCTGTTGTCCTTCTGCCGCTGACATTAGTCCGCTGGCCTGACTTCAGCTGCATGGGGTCATGTTTTGTCAAGGCTGTGACAGCCTTTCATGCTGTGCACCAGGGGTGGAGTACAAAAAACCGGCCCACGAACTGGCCTCAGCCAGAGGCCCATCGGCCCATGCCCGATTGCCCGCCTTACCAATCCGAGGCTGCTCCTCTGTTGAAAATGACTGGGAAACCCCTTGAAAAACATCATCTTGTGACCCCTGCTACATATCATCCTGTACCCTTGCTGCCTAAGCTTTTGGTGTAAATGTTCATTTGCATGCATTGATGCCTGTATGTTTGTTACTCTGAATGCCGTGTCTGTGTGTGTGCTGGTTGTCTGTTGAACTTTGCATAAAACTAGCTAGCGGTCATAAGTTGCTCTTTAACCATGTATGCATTATTTATGCATGCACTGGCACCTGCATTTTGTGTTCCTCTATGCCTTTGCACTATGCAAAAGCCAAGGCTATTAATGTTGCCAGCACTTGTTTGCATGCCATCTCTTTCCTTGCTTTCAATATTACACTGCAAGGCATGCATCTGCACACTTCCTGGTTTCCAACACTACCCTCAACAGACAGCTAGCTCTCTTGTACTGTAGCATCTGTGCCTCGAAGCGAAAGGCACTACATTTAGCACCTGCAAAATGTTTTCGGTAATTCTGAGCTCATTATCTAATGTGATTTCAGTAAGCCTCTTCAAATGAAACGTCTCCAATGAATGTGTAAGCTAACTAGTTCTCAGTGTACAATTTAGCACGTCAAATTGTCTTTGGCAAGATCACAGCAGCTGAGTGGTTTTCATGATTTTTGTAAAAGTACACAGAGTAAAGTTTATCCTGTGCCCCCATCCCTCCCTCGAAAGAACTCACACACCGGCACCATCTATTATTTAATAACCTTTGTATACACAGGCTACAATATTTTCTGAAACCATTGTTGCATTTCGTTCTTCGGTTTATCCTGTTTTTAAATACGGTTCTTTGTTTTCGACTTAGATCTAGACCACTGCCCCATGAGGATCTTATTAGGAGTGGCCTCTTAAATCCTGTGGGCCAGTAATGGTAGTTAAGGGCCCTTCAGAATTACGAGTTTTTCTCTTTCACCCAGAGTTGTCAGCTGCTGAAAATTCCATGTAAAAGTCTGGCCTAAAATGAGGGCTATCTGGGGGATTAGACATTAAATTAATGATTCCTCTGCTAATTCCTCATTTCTTAGTGGACACTCAGACACCAACTCATAATGGTCAGGATTTTCCCCACAGTTAGACCTGTCATCCTTAGGGTGCCCTTCGCCTAAACTTTTTGCCGGCTTACCTCCTCTTTTTGCTGGTTCTTTTTGTTGGCCTTAGGACTCTGAGCACTTTACCACTGCTGACCTGTGCTAAAGTGCATGTGCTTCTCCCCTGAACATGGTAACATTGTGTATACACAATTGGCATATTTGTTTTACATATAAGTCCCTTGTAAAGTGGTATACCATATACCCAGGGCCTGTAAATTAAATGCTACTAGTGGGCCTGCAGCACTGATTGTGCCAGCAACTCAAGTAGCCTTTCAAACCTGTCTCAGGTATGCCACTGCAGGGCCTGTGTGTGCAGTTTACTGTCACTTCGACCTGGCATTTAAAAGCCTTTACCAAGCCTTAAACTCCCCTTTTATTACACATAAGTCACCCCTAAGGTAGGCCCTGGGTAGCCCATAGGGCAGGGTGTTGGTTAAGTAAAAGATAGGACATGTACTTTTAAGTTTTGCATGTCCTGGTAATGACAAACACCCAAATTCGTTTTTCACTACAGTGAGGCCTACTCCTCTCATTGTTTAACATTGGGAATTCCTTAATACACTTTTAAGTTTTCCTGATTAGAAAGGGGTAGCTTTGTCATGTTCTATATCTTTGGAATGGCAATGATAAATACTCTTTACTGGTAACGTTGGATTTAACAGACAAGTTACTTACCTTTGGTAACGCCTTATCGGGTAGAGACAGGATCTAGCCGCAGATTCCTTATCTTAGAATCCTCCCCAGGCGCCAGACTCGATCGGGACATTTTTTCAGCAGTATCTCTGCGCATCTGTAGAGGGCATCAAGCAACTCCGCAACAACATTGACTCCCAAATGTGGCATCAAAGCAGTCCATAAAAGCCCTCGCCCAAAGTGCTGACGTCAGTTTGTTTGTGACCATTTCTGCACCAACAACGCAGAGCCACATAGAGAAAAAGTCTCAGGAAACAGTGTGCCAAAAAGGGAAAAATCTTGTATCAACAAGTACAGATTGAAAGAACTGCAGTGGAATACAAAGAGGGGATCTAAAAGACCACAGGGCCCTCAGAGTTCGCAGAGTGTGGAGGATGGGTGGGTCGAAAAGAAATCTGCGACTAGATCCTTTCTCTAGCAGATAAGGTGTTACCGAAGGTAAGTAACTTGTCCATCTGATAGAGACATCTAGCCTCAGATTTCTTATCTTACAATCAGATACCCAGGCAATACCAACCTTGGAGGAGGGGCTGCGAACCAACCTCACCAAAGATCTAACAATATGGAGAAGTTGGTCCAAAAGATAGAAGGGACTAGACTATTCAGAAAATGATAGGTGAAGCAAAGATGCTCACCGAAGGACTAATCTCCAACAAGGACTATGGGAAGCCCATAGGGAGTAGAAAGCTACAAGACCGTGAGAAACACGGTATAGAACCAGTAAAAAGAGGCAGCCCCCAAAAAGGGATGCAACCCACAATTGGCGGATGCAAAGGGACCAAGGACAATAGTCCATAGAGTCCAGGCTCAAAACCAATGGAAGGAGCATACACAGCATGCTCATCTGCATCAAACACATACAACAAATAAGAGGACCCACTGATTGTCAAGGACACTATCCAGAGAAACAGTTTTTGAAAAAAGGGACCTCAAATCATAGAATGATGGAGAAAAGAGAAAGAGAACAATGAATGGTAAAGAACATCAGTAGAAAAACAAGAACGGTAAAAAGAAACCACTCTTGTACTGATAACCTTGATAGATATATAAGGCATCCTCTGTAATAATGTCACAGAGACTCTCATTGAAGAGACGGAAGGAAGCAGACAAGTACAACCAAAAAGGTTGAACCAGGTCACCAAGAAGGGTGTAGGTAAAATGCAGCGACGTACACCGTATTGAAGGCCAGACGACCATATGTGCAAAACACATACATATATATACCTGAAGAAAAGACATTTACAAGAGACCCACTCAAGAGATAGGTATACACATGCAGAGACATCCAAAGATACATGTATATAAGGATAAATATGCATGTAAAAAACATAGACAATTCCGTAGACACACAAGTCGTACAGGGTAAAGCAAAAGTATATCCACTCCTCCAAAGGAACCCACATCCTCCACCAGTGAGCGGGAGGAGGAGAAGTGGAGGAACGAGTGACACTCCAAGAACAGAGGTAACCAAGGAAGGACAGAGGTAATACATCCTACCGTCGTAAAAGAAAAGGTTACGACAGCAACTGAGTTGGAGACAGGCAGAGAAACAACGCGACAGAATGAGGAAGGATGCCAGCAGGAGGTAACAGGAGAAGCAAAGAATAAACAGCATGTGGAAAGTCCACCATGAATGAAAAGAAGACGAACAAGAATAATAAGAAGTAGAAGACAGCCAGGTGAAACGAAGGGCTGACAGAAACTAAGGGCAACAGATAGTTGATTATGACAATCACACATTGTCCAACTTAAGGAAGCAGGAGAAACAGGTAAGAAACCTAACCAACGCTTCATGGAAACTACAGTAATAATAGGATATGCCATAAAAAAGAGTAATGAAATACTCCCACCAAAGAAGGGGGTCAAATGGAACCCCTCCCATAGAAAAAGGGATGTTACGAAGGCAGGAGTGGAGGGAGGAAGATACAGGAAAGAAAGGGAAACCCAGCCTTTTGTGAAAGAAGGATACCAGACACGGATCCAAACAATTAAGGGGACTGGTGTCCCAGGTGAAGAGAAATAAAAGAGTAGCAGATACAACAGATACCCCATGGTGCAATGGCAGGTGTGTATAACCCCCCCTCCCGCAGGAGGCAACAGCCGCGGTCATATCCCAAGTAGGTAGGTAGAACACCGAAAGGGTAAAAACACATACAAGAACACTAGACTGCTGAAGAGAAACAGCATGAGGAGCACGATAAAGTAGAAAAGAGCCTACACAAGAAAGCAGTACCCAGGCGCAGGTCGAAATAATATGCCACAATGGCATTAGGGAGGTGAAGTTGTGGAACCCAGGCCCGAGCCAATAGTAACATGATATGAGTATGAGAAAAGCCATGTGTCCCATAGAGTAAAACAGAACAAAGAGAAGGTCCACACCGAAGAGGGTCGGGGAGCAGAACGAAAGTAAACCAGGTCAAGAGTGTGTCTGCCTGTGGTACCAGTGTCGCCCATATGGAGGGTGCAGAGAAAGAATGAAGTAAAAGTCCCTATAAGGCATACTAAGTGCATAGATAGATCACAAAATGCTTCTAAGGCATACAAAATAAGGTCCCCCAAAATGGGAAGAGGACATAGCCTGACCAACAGAATCAATGGTAGTCATACCACAGCGGATGCTAAGAGTGGCAGCTTGTTGCCCATCTCGTACCAGGGGAACAAGAGCATTCCGGGCTTCTTCCGGTACTGAGGGCAAGAGGCGTTCCACTGAGTCCCACAAAGCGGGGGAGAACTGGGCGTGGACACAAGAAGTGGTCAGAGAGCACAGGGCACAGCTAGAAGAAGAGAAAATATGCCTACCACGAGCGTCAAATTTCCTGGACTCTCTAACCAGAGGGACAGGAGGGAGAAAATCAATATTTTGGGTGGCTAAAGCAGCCTGAACCACAAAGTTCCTAGTAGAGGGACAACTAAGGAGACAGGGGGGATCACCTGGGGCCAGACAATGCCTGTGAGAAATAGAGCGATCCACAGGGAGCCCTGTTTCAGGTTTAGCCCAAGCACCCAGCAGGACATCGAAAAGACAGTCACTATAAGGAAGTACAGGCTCAACGTTAGACTGGTCAGGATGTAGAACACCAAATAATGGGTCTGTTGACAACTCTACAGAAGGAAGTTGTAAATCCAGTATGACCAAAAATCGATTGAGCATGTCCGTCAGAGCGGAACTCACCTCCATAGCCAAACCAATAGGAGACAGGAGGCTGGAGAAGATTCCAAGCTTCTGGCGTCACCCAAGTCAAGTAACCAGCTAAACTGCATAGGGGTGGAACCGTGTCTGAAATGGGAGGGGGACACACCACACCGTCTGTAGTACTTCCACAACCATAGTCCTCAGAAGGAAAAACCAGAGGAAGGGAGTCTGAGATGGTCGG
Organism: Calotriton arnoldi; assembly: GCA_963921515.1. Lineage (NCBI taxonomy): Eukaryota > Metazoa > Chordata > Amphibia > Caudata > Salamandridae > Calotriton > Calotriton arnoldi. The sequence goes on along the minus strand of CAWUFW010022135.1, from coordinate 23,506 downwards.
CTCCCTCGGTGCAGCATCAACCGTAACTGAAGCCGATCGACGCCGGGATGGGAACGCCTCGACGTCGGAAGCAGCATCAATCAGCATTGACGGCACCACTATGGGAGCCGGCAGACAAGAGCCCGACACCGACATTGGAATCGGCAGACCAGAAGCAGGAGCCGAAGGTGGGAGCCTCAACGGGCTGTGCACTGGTGTCGCTAAAGTGTCAGACACAGGAGGCCGAAATGAAGCCGGGGGAGAACCAGCCAGTGGGGTCATAGGCACGACCTCATGCACTTCCCTGGGGCCCGAGGGCACTCCAGAGGGAGGTGACGACCCAAGAATAGAATAAAGAGATTTACAATATTGTCAAAGACACCTCGGCCCCAGGATAGGTGGGGAGACGCATGGTGGAATCATGCCTCGACAAGCGGTAGGCAACGAAGGCGGGAGGCACCGTGACTTCGACCGCCGATGCCGAGACTTACCTCGGGTGTCAAAGGAGAATTACACCTGCAGGAACAGCTCATAGCGTGGATGCGCGGCCGGTCTGGAGAGCACGTAGGGGCCGAGGACAACGAGAAGACTTTGATGACTGTAGCATCCGTGCCGCAAGGAGCTTCATGCGACGTTCCATGCACGCTTTCAGTTGGAGCTGGAGACAGGAGTCGTACTCTTTGGAGTCATAGTGATCACCCAGGCACCACCTGCAAAGCGAGTGAGGGTCCGTGGCAGACATTTGTCGTACACAGGACTCACAAGGCTTAAACCCCGAGGACGTTGAAGAAGGGAAGAAAAAAGGAGACACTGCTCCTTTGATGAAAAAACGTCAAGTAAGCCTAAAAACTGCCAGAGGAACTGAAGTGCGGATCCGCGTTTGCTAGTACAGATAAGAAGGAATGAACATCAGCGCGTTGGGGGTGGGCTTCAATGGACTATGTTTATGTCACATTCAGGAGATGACGAAGCTGCAGAGTCGCTCGATGCCCTCTACTGACGAGCTGAAGTATTGCTGATAAAATTTCCAGATTCAGTCTGGCGAGTGGGGAGGCTTCTAAGATAAGGAATCTGCAGCTAGATATCTCTTCCTGATAGTACTATTTCAGAAATGCCACTTTTAGAAACTGCTGCGGCAAAAAATGATGGACGGAATGCTGAATAAATCAAACATTCACTCCCAGTCAAGAGATCTAGGTTAAATCCACTTTGTTCCTCATCTATTCTTTTGGCATTTGTTGCCCTAAGTGGGAAGGGTATGCCCAGACGTGGGTCCCATACTTGCTATACCACCAGATTCAAACTAACCTGGCTGATGAGGGGTGATACCCCGAAACCGGTCCCAGGATTCTTGTTTCTGGTCCAGGGAGGACCTGGCCTGGCAGTTTGAGCTGGACTGTTCCCATGGGGAGCAGGGTAAAGACTGATTTCCATATGGCTGGGTGCAAACTGGAATGGCACGGCGAACAAAAAAACAATGGATTTAACCCAGATCTGTGACTGGGGGTGAATGTGTGATTTGTTCAGCCTTCTGTCCATCATCTGTTCTTTTTGCCTTTGTCGCCCCAAGTGGGAAGGGTATGCCCAGACGTGGGTCCTGTGCTTGCTATGCCACCAGATTCAAGGTAACCTGGCTGATGAGGGGTGATAACCCAAAACCGGTCCCAGGTTGCCTGTTTCTGGTCATGGGAGGACTTGGCCTGGCAGTTCGGGCTTGACTGTTCCCATGGAGAGCTGGGTCAAGGCTGATTTGCATATGGCTGGTTGCAAACTGGAATGGCATGGCGAGCAAAAAAACTGTTGATTTAACCAAGATCTGTGGCTGGGGTGAATGTTTGATTTGTTCAGTATTCCGGCCATCATCTGTTCTTTTTGCATTTGTTGCCCTAAGTTGTAAGGGTATGCCAGACGTGGATCCCATGCTCGCTATGCCACAAGATTCAAGCTAACCTTGCTGATGAGGGGTGATACCCTGAAACCAGTACCAGGATGCTTGTTTCTGGTCCAGTGAGGACCTGGCCTGGCAGTTCGGGCTCAACTGTTCCCATGGGGAGTAGGGTCGAGACTGATTTTCAAATGGCTGGGTCCAAACTGAGGTGGCATGGTGAGCAAAAGAACAATGGATTTAATCCAGATCTCTTGACTGGGGGTGAGTGTTTAAAATGTTTCAGCACTCTGTCCATCATCTTGTTGTGTTTGTTATCTTCACCTTAAGTGACCAAGAGTATGCCTAGACGTGGGTCCCTTGCACGCTGTGCCACTGTATTCAATCTAGCGTGACTGATGAGGGGTGATATCCCGAATCCGTTCCCAGGATACTTGTTTCTGGTCCAGGGAGCCCTGGCCTGGCAGCTCGGACAGGACTGTTCCCATGGGGAGCTGAGTCAAGACTGATTTGCATATGGCTGGGTGCAATCTGGAATGGCTAGGAGAACAAAATAAACGATGGATTTAACCCAGATCTGTGACTGGGGTGAATGTTTGATTTGTTCAGGATTCCGTCCATCATCTGTTCTTTTTGCATTTGTTGCCCTAAGTGGGAAGGCTATGCCACACGTGGGTCCCATGCTCGCTATGCCACCAGATTCAAGCTAACCTTGCTGATGAGGGGTGATTCCCCGAAACTGGTCCCAGGATGCTTGTTTCTGGTCCAGTGAGGACCTGGCCTGGCAGTTCGGGCTCGCCTGTTCCCATGGGAAGCAGGGTCGAGACTGATTTGCAAATGGCTGGGTCCAAACTGGGGTGGCATGGGGAGCAATAGAACGATGGATTTAATCCAGATCTCTTGATTGGGGATGAGTGTTTAAAATGTTTCAGCACTCTGTTCATCATCTTGTTGTGTTTGCTATCTTCGCCTTAAGTGACCAAGAGTATACCTAGACATGGGTCCCTTACACACTGTGCCACTGGATTCAAGCTAGCGTGACTGATGAGGGGTGATATCCCAAAACTTGTCCCAGGATACTTGTTTCTGGTCCAGGGAGCACCTGGCCTGGCAGCTCGAGCAGGACTGTTCCCATGGGGAGTAGGGTAAAGAATGATTTGCAAATGGCTGGGTGCAAACTGGAATGGCAAGGAGAGCAAAATAAACAATGGATTTAACCCAAATCTGTGATGGAGGTGAATGTTTGATTTGTTCAGTATTTCGTACATCATCTGTTCTTTTTGCATTTGTCACCCCAAATGGGAAGGGTATGCCCAGATGTGGGTCCCGTGCTTGTTATGCCACCAGATTCAAGCTAACCTGGCTGATGAGTGGTGATACCCCGAAACCGGTCCCAGGGTTCTTGTTTCTGGTCCAGGGAGGATCTGGCCTGGCAGTTTGAGCTGGACTGCTCCCATGGGGAGCAGGGTAAAGACTGATTTTCATATGGCTGGGTGCAAACTGGAATGGCATGGCGAACCAAAAAAAAATGGATTTAACCCAGATCTGTGACTGGTCGGTAAATGTGTGATTTGTTCAGCATTCCGTCCATCATCTGTTCTTTTTGCATTTGTCGCCCCAAGTGGGAAGGGTATGCCCAGACGGGGGTCCTGTGCATGATATGCCACCAGATTCGAGGTAACCTGGCTGATATGGGGTGATACCCCAAAACCGGTCCCAGGATGCTTGTTTCTGGTCAAGGGAGGACTTGACCTGGCAGTTCGGGCTGGACTGTTCCCATGGGGAGCAGGGTTAAGACTGATTTGCATATGGCTGGATGCAAACTGGAATGGCATGGCGAGGAAAAAAACTATTGATTTAACCCAGATCTCAATCAATCAATCAATCAGGGAATTAAAGCACCCGTGAGGGTCTCAAGGCGCTAGGGTGGGGTGCAGCTCCGAGGCAGCCAAAAAGCCAGGTCTTGAGGCTCTTCCTGAGGGTGTGTAGAGTAGGGGAGCATCTGATATTGACTGGGAGCTCTTTCCAGGCCTTCGCCGTGATGTAGGAGAAGGCTCTTCTACCCGCTCTGGTTCTGCGGATGCGCAGGGTTTCTGCTAGGGCGAGGTCAGCGGAGCGCCGGTTTCTTCTGGGTACGTGGAAGGAGACTCTTTCATTGAGGTATTTGGGTCCGGTGTTGTGGAGGGATTTGTAGGCGTGGGTGAGTAGCTTGAAGGTTACTCTCTTCTCGACGGGGAGCCACTGGAGGACTTGCAGGTATTGGGTGATGTGCTCATGTCGTGGGATGCCGAGGATGAGTCTGGCCGCGGTGTTCTGGATGGTCTGGAGTTTGCGTAGCAGGGATTTGTTGATTCCAGCATAGAGGGCGCTGCCGTAGTCCAGTCTGCTTGTTATGAGTGCGTGGGTGACGGTCTTTCTGGCTTCGGGGGATCCACTTGAAAGTCTTGCGGAGGATGCGAAGGGTGTTGAAGCAGGTGGAGGGGATGGTGTTGATCTGGCGGGTCATGGTGAGGGAGGAGTCGAGTATGATGCTGAGGTCCCAGGTGTGGTCCGTGGGGGTGGGGGGTTTGCCGAGGGCAGTGGGCCACCAGGTGTTGTCCCAAGCTGAGGGGGTGGGTCCAAGGACGAGGACTTCTGTCTTCTCGGAGTTGAGCTTCAGACAGCTGCTGCTCATCCAAGCTTCTACATCGTTCATTCCTTCCTGGAATCTGAGTCTGGTGGTTTCGGGGTCCTTCGTGAGGGAGAGGATGAGCTGGGTGTCGTCGGCGTAGGATACTATGCTGAGTCCATGCTGTCTGACGATGGCGGCGAGGGGGGCCATGTAGATGTTGAAGTTCGTGTGACTGAGCGATGATCCTTGGGGTACTCCGCAGATGATCTCTGTGGGTTCAGAGAGGAAAGACAGGAGTCTGATCCTTTGGGTTCTGCCAGCAAGGAAGGAGTGGAGCCAGTCGAGGGTGGTTCCCTGTATGCCGGCGTCGTGGAGTCTGGCTGCGAGAGTGCGGTGGGTGCCACTGAATTCAAGCATAGTGACTGATGAGGGGTGCTATCCCGAAACCGGTCCCAGGATACTTGTTTCTGGTCCAGGGAGCACCCGGCCTGGCAGCTCAGGCAGGACTGTTCCCATGGGGAGTAGGGTAAAGACGGATTTGCATATAGCTGAGTGCAAACTGGATTGGCAAGGAGAGCAAAATAAACTATGGATTTAACCCAGATCTGTGACTGGGGTGAATGTTTGATTTGTTCAGCATTCTGTCCATCATCTGTTCTTTTTGCATTTGTCGCCCCAAGTGGGAAGGGTATGCCCAGACGTAGGTCCTGTGCTTGCTATGCCACCAGATTCAATGCAACCTGGCTGATGAGGGGTGATACCGCGGAACCGGTCCCAGGATGCTTGTTTATGGTTAGGCTGTCCGGTTTTAGGTTTAAACCTATAATAACTGATAAAACCCCACCAGAAGGGAAATATCTCTCACCAGTGTAAACATAAAAACACTGAAAAAAAACCTGCACAACCACAAACTAAATGCCCTTCAAAGAAAGGAAAAGGAAAGTGAAAGAGTCATTTTTATTTCTTCCTGAAAGGGCCAATACAATGCAACTTTGTTATATAAGGTAGCAGTAAGAAAGACTGGGCTAACATTATTCTGCTTGAGTTTTGTTGTTTAGGGATGTCACTAAAATATTGTTTCTTCTTCCTCTTTTCAGTTTTGTGGTCTTTGGTCTAAAGATACAGGGGTTAGAAGCATGTTTGAGGTGTTGTTTATTTAATTTATAAACTTTAGAGAATCAGGAAATATCAAAATCATATTTGAATTTTTGGCTACGTTTGAGTCTTTCACTGATAGGAAAAATGTAGGTTTCATAAGAATCTTTCCCAATATGTACCATCACATTTACCCACAGAGAATGGGTAAAAACCCTTGATACATCAGCCCCCTTTTCTAGTGAGTCAGTATTGATAGTAGGTGAATTGCCAAACACCCCAGCTTTCAAACATTCAGTGCAAGGTATAGTGACAGGTATATGTGACAAGAGTGCAGTCACAAAGCATTTGGGATACTGGTGAAAACATGCCACCAGACTTTTGGAAAACATGGAATGCAGTGTCACTTGGAATGCTGCTGCAAAAAGTTCTTACCAAGTTCAACAAAGATTGGAGTGATTTTGTTTGTATTTGCAGTGATTCCGCTACGTATATAAAAAAGTTGTGTGATGACCTGTCAAAATCGATACCTGAGCTGAAGTGCTTCCCTGTAAGAGATCCTTGCCACTTGTTAGATGGTATGCTGAAAGCATCTTTAAAATCTTCAGAGTTAATGAAGAATGCTATTGACTTTTTAGTCCACTCTGGTGCATTGTTTTGTTATGCACGGAAACTAAAACGCAAATATTTCTCATTTTGTGCTTTGTGTGGCATCAAAGAAAGGGTCATCCCAACTGTGTCACTGTGGTTCTCAGTCCTAGAGGCCATGAATGCTATATTATCCATGTAGCAACAGTTTACAGAACTTTTGCTGAGTGATGATGCCAAAGGCAAGAAATGTGAGGCTCTTTGGTTGCATATTGATAGTGATTTAAAAAAAGTACACTCTACTGCATTCTTAGATTTTTACAGGAAAGCATGACTGCTGTAGTGAAAACACCCTTGTCTACCAAGTGTTCAGCATAATTGGTGTTGATGTGAAACATCTCCTTGAGAGTAGGCTGGACGACACTTTCAGTGACTTTGGCTCTGCAACATATTCCATATTCCATGTTAGAATGTTTGCCACTTGGTAAACAAAGACATGTTGAGGAGCAATTCAGGAACTCTAATTTTACAACGTATGAGAAATAGCCCTTTACCAACCATGGCATTTGAAGTCAATGAAGCCTCACTGTGGTACTCTGCACAAGTTATAGATTCATTCCGTAAAGGGAAATTTTCTCCAGAGTTTCAAAAGTGCTGCCTCATTTTTGACTGCTTCAATAACTCTGAGGGAATATGCGCCCAGTTCAATGCATATGTTGCAGAACCTATTGCAGAGAATCACAATCTTCAGGTGCACCAGTATTGGCATGGAAAGCTATGTCAGTGGCCAGAGTTAGCAAATTGTATACTGGCTATTTTGGCATTGCCTTTCTCAAGTGCCAATGTTGAGAGAGCCTTTTCATAGATAAAAGTTTACATGGGATGGAAAGAGTGAGCGTGCATGACCATAGACTCACTGAAGAAGTATTGTATGGTGTACTACGATAAGTTTGATTTGTAAAAATGTATTTGGACCTCATTTATACTGTACGTACACTGTCTATCTACCATGCACTATCAGTGCAGAAAGCAAGCAATAATAAAAGCAAAAAGTTCCATAAACACTGGAAAAACACTGTTTCTGTGGTTTTTAATGGCACGAAAATGTGTAACCACTGATAACCACTGTTTTTTTAAGGTATTGAAATCACTTGAAAACACTGAAAAAACCCCACCAGAATTTACCAAAAATAGAAACTGAAAACAGGAAAGCCTATTTATGGTCAAGGGAGGACTTGACCTGGCAGTTCGGGCTGGACTGCTCCCATGGGGAGCTGGGTCAAGACTTATTTGCATATGGCTAGGTGAAAACTGGAATGGCAAGCCGAGCAAAAAAATGATGGTTTTAACCCAGATCAGTGACGGGCGAATGTTTGATTTGTTCAGCATTCAGTCCATGATCTCTTCTTTTTGCATTTGTGACCCTAAGTGCCAAGGGCATGCCCAGGCGTGGATCCTGTGCTCGCTATGCAATCAGATTCAAGCTAATCTGGCTGATGAGGGTTGCAACCCTGAAAGTGGTCCCAGGCTGATTGTTTATGGTCCAGGGAGGACCTGGCCTGGCAGTTCGGGCTGGACTGTTCCCATGGGGAGCAGGGTCAAGACTGATTTGCATATGGCTGGGTGCAAACTGGAATGGCATGGTGAGCAAACAAATGATGGATTGAACCCAGATCTGTGACTGGGGGTGAATGTTTGATTTGTTCAGCATTCCGTCCATTATCTGTTCTTTTTGCACTGTTAGAAAGTGGGCATTTCTCTGCTCTTACTGCTCTGTGTGCCTGCAGCCTGTCTCCAATAAGCGTCTGGGGTGGGTGACAGCTACACTTTGTGCATTCTCTCTAGACAGCCAGAAGCACAGGAAGGTTAGGTGTGTCTGAGCACTCACCTGCATTCTGATGGCTTTCCTGGGTAGGAAGGGAGGGAGGAGCTGACACTTGCAACTCCATAGGTAGTGTCCTATCCCCACAGAAAGGGCTGATTGCCTCCTACTGATAGTCTGGAGCCAGGGCTGGGAAGAAAGAACCTCTACTTACTCCAAAGATCCTGCTTGGAAGTAAACCCCACTTCAAAGGCACAACTAGGTATAAGTACTGGGTTTCTGACCCCACCAAAGTAGTACACTACTCGATCTGTGAAGAACTCTGCCAGGAAATAGGACTGCTGCTCTGAAAGAATTATTTTCTTCTCTGATGTGCTGTCTGTTGCCTGCTGTTTGCCACCCTGCTGAGAAAAGGACTGGACCCATTTCACTTGACCCCAGAGTGACTCCAAGGGCTAGCTGGCTTGCCCCCTGTTCTGAAGTTTCAGGGCCATTGAAGACTTCTTTCAACCATGCAATAGCACCTGGACTCTGCCATCTGTGAGTCCTGCATTGCCAAGTGGTGCCAACCCAGTCCTGGGCTCTTGGAAGGGACTTTTCCTGTGATGACCCAGAAGAATAGACGCATCACCATCTTTGTGCCGATCGGCACTGACACATCTCCTTCGATGCCGACGCAGTTGCTGCTCGACGACACCACTTCAACAGACTGTGCGGCTGGACGATGACGCATCACCTGCATCACAAAGGGGTTCATCAAAGCATTGCCTCCCCTGCTCTTCGCATCGGGTTTTCAACATTGACGCTTCCTCCATCCAAGATACTTTTTCAGCGGTACCTGCGTTGGTCCTGTAGCTGGCCCGCACTCCATCGCGGTCAGCCTGAACTTTAGATTTACCCCAGTCTCGCGTGACCAGATATCCAAGGCTGGCACTTTAAGACTCTAAGCACTATATTTTTATATATTCTTTAAAAATTCATAACTTTGGTTCTACTTATTGGATTTTTTTTGTTCTTGGTCTTGTTTTACTCATAAAAATATAATCTATTTTTCTAACCCTGTGTGGAGTATTTTGGTGGTGGTTTCATTGTGTTACTGTGTGTGTGCGTTTGTGTGTTGCACAAATACTTTACACATTGCCTCTTTAAATAAGCCTGCCTGCTCTGTGCCAAGCTACCAGAGGGTGAGCACAGGTGGTCTCTAAGTGTGTATCTAGCTTACCCTTACTAGAGTGGTGGTCCTAACTTGGACAGGGTGCATACCTCTGTCAACTAGAGACCTCATTTCTAACAACCACCCACTCAGTCAATGGTACCACTGATCTTGATAACTATGGGGTAGGGTAAATCCGGCACATTTCCTGGTTATTCATAAGGAGGACCTCGTAATGAGGCCTAAATCTAGGCATAAATACGCTATGGTTTGCGGTCGTGACTTGATACAAGCAAATGTAATTTACGTGCAGTAAAAGGAACTGTTCCACACAGCTTTTGTCCCCACCCACTACCCTTGCACCCTTCATTAATTCATGCACTAACTAATTAATCAAGTTATCCACTCATTCACCACTGAAATCACTTACTACTTCAGCAGTGCACTCAGTCATTCATTCAGTAACGTATCTATCCAGTCCTCAAACCATGCATACACTCAAGCATCTACACAGTAACACATGCAATCAGTAATATTTTCACTGGAAACTCAGACATATTGGCTTTGCCAGTGCCTGTTTCTTCAAAGTCTTCAATTAATACCATGCTGAAAAGGCGTGCTCCCTCACTCACTCTGTGGCATCAGTGTCTCATGGGTTGTTGGTAACAAATCCAATGTGTTGTGTCCTGTACAGACCCACACATGGCCAAAATTGCAGCTGAAATGACAAGTAAAAGAGGATCAAAGAAATGGGGATCTTGCATGGATGTCTGCAGGGATTAAAAGAGAGCTACTCAAAGAGCACACTGTTCACTTGGATTTGAATACATGTGAATAAATATAGAGAGACAATGCCCATAAGCTTCATGATAATTCATAATACCAAACAGACAAGCATCAAATGCTGATAACTGGGCACCACCATACATTGAAATCTATGAACCTCATTTAAAGGTTGGCTGGTGTCCCGTTAGGTCAGTCAAGTCCTAGGTACGGCAACATCTAGCAGAGGACCACCCACCACATTTTGGGATCACCAGCTTGTTGGTAGAGATCTCTTTACCAACAGGGAACCCACTGCTGCAACAGATGCACTTACGGCAAAACTGAAAGCCTGCTCCGCATTGGTTTTTTGGGTTTACTTGTGACAAAGGATAGCCAACAGGTGGTTTACTCCAAATGATTCAAAAGACGAGACCCAAGACTACAACTCCTAGGATGCATCTGCAAGGATCTTGTACTCCTCAGAGTCCGGATGATGCAATAAGGGGTCCACCCCTTGACATCCCCAACTCCAACTGAGCGTTACGGAGTATTAGGGTGATCAAGTGAGGGAAAGGATAGGTTGGGAACAGCAGGGAGGAGAACCTATAAGACAAAGAACAAGTAACATGAATACATATACATGCAACGCTACTCTCATATGATCTCACTAGTGTGCTATAGATACCTTATCTACTTGAGTGATTATCCAAGCCTCTTCCTAGCTTCTGGAAACAACCAGTCCCATTCGTAGATAAGCCTATAATACACAACGCAGTAGGTTAAACCACTCTCATACCATCCCATAACGCAAGCATCCTCCATGCATAGGAACCCCAGTACATACCGGTTCTCTCAATATCTGTGGCTTTAAAGTTGCTTATAGCCAAAGTCTTGATCCAGAAATGACAGAGTTCAAAGTATATTCCACAGACACCACAGGAGTGTATAATTAGCACCCCTCGTGTAAATGAAAGTGATTCAGTTTAACAAACATACGTTAATGCTGCTCCCTCCAGGAATAAAACGAAAAACAAAACTGTGTGGAGGCATTTCTGCTCCTACAATCCTCCAGCAAATGAGTTACGTTAGGGCGGAGCGGTTATCCTCACCGCCGCCCTAATCAGCTGATCTGGAGCACACTCTCCAGCCGGCAGAGTGTTCGATCAGCCTCTTTCAGATCCCCCTCTCGGCGTCTCCGCGGGCCTAGCAAGCCCGCCACAGACCGCCAACGGAATCCTGAGCCCCAGCAGGACAAGGGCGTGCTCAGCCGAGCACAGCGGAGCGGCGGCTCACCTCTGCACCGAATCCTCCGTGCACGGAGCTCTCCCCACTCGGGTCTGTTTCCTACCTGAGCCGAAACCAAACAATCAAGAATCACGCACGCTGACGAGCGTGGGTCGCGTCTTCTTGTAGACGCTCACCCCTCCTCCTGACTTCTGGGAAATGTAGTCCTATCTGTTAGGTAGGCGCTAACCTACGCGTTTCCTGACAGCATCATCTTTCCAAGTAAAGGTCCAGCAATGGAAACAGTGGACCTGATTAAGAATTTGGGTGTGGGATATCGTCCTAAAATAGGTAGATGATCCCTTGGCCGTTCTTCTAGTGTTTCACCATGTGTACCCGGGGTCTCCAACCTTTTCTATAATTAACTACTTCTTCTCAATGAAAATCATCCTGAGCTACTAACAAGGTTTATCAGCGCACTATATTGACCATATCCAATGACAAAACACTAGTAACCACCCACAATTTTCAGGAGGGGTTGGCATCAGAAATGACTGGAAAAACATTATCTACGTGAAATTCCCCAACATAAATAATGAAATAACAGCCGAAGCAGCATGCGCCCTCTGGCGCAAAGGACATAACCACAGCAGTAAGCCTGCCCCTGTCAGCCTGAATTGCCATACAACTATCAGCTTTAAATATGTTTTGGAAATACAGCTATTGTGTCTTTATCAGCCTATAGTCTGGAAATAAACATTTTTCATTTAAATATCTCTTCCATTTTGGGTAAACTCAAATTTCCCATTTGTTTTTCTGAACGCAACGTAATTTATATCTTCAAAATAACTGTTTACATTATTAGTAAATATGTGGTCCCCAATTATCAGCTTGTCATTTTCATAAAGTACCTGCATGTTCAGAAGCTCTGTATGCCATGAATGCCCACCATAATGCCAATAATATGTCAACAATGCTCTCCTTATATCTGTGGCACCACAGTGCCAAGGTAGGACACTATAACGGCCAGGATGCTCATAAAATGACAGTCATTGCCATTATTATGCCAGGGGAGGTCACTATAATGTCAGGGAGGACCACAATTGGGTTATTTATGCTCACAAAATGCCAGTGATTTCTGCCAGTATGACCAAGGCAAAGAATGCTCAAGATATGTCAAGAATGACAAATACTATGCCAGGGCCAACTCTATGCCATAGAAGAACCCGGTATGATGGGAAGCAAGATATACTTTTGGGGGTCTTTGATATCAGGCATAGCTACCAGGTATCAACACTGTTTATCAGAGAGAAACATAATGATAAATGCACAAGCAGACAAACACATATGCGCACACATGCATTCACGTACAAAGATGTATGCAAGTGAGAGTCAGAAGTGGATTTCAGTTCTGAATCCGGTCCGACTCTCCTCAGCTTCTGGTTGATCACCCACCCAACTCATACACTTTCTCTCTGGTGCCTTCCAACCCAGACTAATGTCAATCTGATCTGGCTCCAGCTCTCTGGCTACTGCTGGCACTCTTTTTTTCCTGGCTCATTGGTGACACACATAGTGCGACTGATAGCATGGAGCCTATAAAACGTTTAATCTCCTTGTGGACACATATGGTCACGTTGCTGGCCCAGTAGTTCAACAGAGTTTGTGTCTCAGCATGAGGCCCTTCCATAGGTTTGGCAGGCTGCCACTCTAAGGGTCGTGTGATGAGTAGTGAGGTCTTTTTTAAAGTGCATAAATCAACTGAATGATATACTAGGCTGAGCACCACTTTGGTGAGCTGCCGTACTACCAGTAGGTGCAGAGCTACTTGTTAGAGACCCATGGACTAGATTAATTGAACAGAGAATGTAGGGAGGTGTTATTAAATATGCTTGGAGCTTACCCAATGTTCATTTTGTTTTATATTATGACTCCTGAGAATAGCATAATAATTACTATCATACTGGTACACAAGATTTATTGTACAAAAAACATAACTGTATGTTGTAAAAGCAATGCTACTTCCTTGATTCAACCAGCAGGGGCGGCTCCTCTACTAAGGCAGAGGAGCGCCGCCCCACTGAGCAGATCAAAAAGGAAAAAATAAAATGATAATAACTCATTGTTATTATCATTTTATTTTTCCATCCTTGCTAAGCTGGGTAGGGGAGTGCTACTCTGCTCACAGAGCAGGGCAGGAGAGGAGTGGTTTGCCCACTCCAAGTGTGCATGACGCTTTGGCCGGCCATCTCGGGCCGGCCAAACCGTCATGCGCACTTTGCATGTTCTCTATCCAGGCTGCACTACAACCTGGGTGGAGAACATGCCCAGGCTCCCACTGCCTGTCTGAGCGCCGAACAACCGCGCTCAGACCAATCACAACGCTGCATTGCAGCATTGTGATTGGCTATGGGGAGCCCGGGAGCTTCCTGTTCCTGCCCTGGAAGCGGGCAAAGAGGACCGAGAGGCGGCGGCGGCGGCAGCAGCAGCACAAAGGTAAGTGTTTAATTTTTTTTCATTGTCGTCCCACCCCTGACCTGCCCACCCACCGGCATTCGATAGCAGCTGCCACTTTCAACCAGTGTGTCAGCCATTCTTCCGCTCACCACCTCCCATCCTAGAACAGAACAAAACTCCGGGCTCCCACTGCATCCGAAAAAATCTGGACCTGCCAGATAGACTTTTCATCCAAAAACCCATTACCACTCCATTGAAGTCTTCCAAGAAGGTTGTCCATATGCAAAGGTTTGCCATGACAGACAAAGAAATCTGCACTCTGTGATGGGACAACACCGCCTCCGACATAGCCATGCCCAGCCGCCTGCAAAAAGTATGACCTGCCCTCACCACTCGGCAGGCGAAATTTAAAAACCCGAGCAGCTTCTGCACCTCTTGCAGCTCGATTCTCCTCCTACCAATTAGGCATGACAGGAAACTCTGAATCTCTTGCACCTTTGCTTGCGGCAGCCTTGCCACCAATTGCACAGTGTTCCACTCAATGCCCAAGAATGTCAAGACCATGCTAGGACTCTCTGTCTTTTCGGGGCCGAACGCACCCCAAAAACCTGAGCCAGTGACTCAAATTGCTGTAGCGCCCTAACGCAGTCCCCAGAGGCCTTCTTGCCAACAAACAAAAAGTCATCCAAGTAGTGAGATACTTCTCTATGGTCGCTTGACTTAGTGAAAACCCACAGCAAGAAAGTGCTAAAAGTCTCAAACAATGCACAGGAAATGGCTCAACCCATGAGCAAAATCTTGTTTACATAATGGCACCGCCAAATTGCATGCCGAGCAATGACAAATCAGCTGGGTTTATAGTCAAAAATCAAAAAGCAGATTGGATGTCACACTTCGCTAGTTCTGCTCCCTGCCCACGCAGTCTTACCAAGAGAATGGCATCGTCCACTGATGCATACACCACCCTAGTGTTATCCACTGTAATTAAATTATTGACCGAAACTCCCTCCGGCCAAGAGAAGTGATGAATCATCCTGAACTCCCCACCCCTTTCTTAGGTACTGCCCCAGAGGGAAGATGATCAGATTTGGAAGGGGCCAGTCGCAAAACAGACCCACTATCCTCCCCTCTTCACCTCCTTGTCCAATTTTACTGCCACAACCTTAGGAGGCTCCTTGGCTGACATTAAGTTATCTGCCCAACTGCGATCCCTCTGACCCTGATACCCTACCGTAAAACCCTCTGTGAAACCCCATTCCAGCCACAAAACTGCATCCTTGTCCGGGTATTGGGAGAGCCATTGTATCATGGCCTCCACCTTAATGGGCGTAGAGGCCCTTCGGCCTAGGCTGTTCCTGTCGCCCCCGGCCAGCCTTCCATTGTTCTATGGGGCTGGCCAAAGTGAAACACTGTGTGATGGGTGTCTTCACCCACACTTGGAACATTCATGCTTGAATTTGCAGGGATGGCGGGAGCAGAATCCCTTATTACAGTTTTAACACGCTCCAACAATGGGTCCAGCTGGTTTCGCTATATAACTCGCACCTTGTGGAGCGGGACAGGGCTGAAAGGGCAGATACATGATGGGCAGGCCACTCGTAGTTTGCGTAACAGCCGTGGATTGAGTAGAAGACATCCACTGAATCCACAGTTCCGAGTCCATCTCTCCCCAGGGCTTATCTGGATTAAGACTCACCCTTGCCCTGAACTCCTCATCTTAGCTAAGCTACGCATAACCCCCAAAATGCATCTCGGCCGTCCTGATGATGTCCATATATTTGAACATAGTAATCGCCCTGTCAGCATGCCTCTCACCGTAAATTCTGGCATAAATAAAAAATGCTGTTTCAATTTTCTATGTTTATCTCCTCGTCAACTCCCACTCTTCCTCCTTAGATCCCTCTTTTGCTTATATATCCCTGTGTAAAAGTCTTTTCCAAAAGGTGTGACCCCAGAGGCATCATTAAACCCATGTAAGGCAACCTGTTCTTGTATTTGTCTTCTTCACTTTTGTCCTCCCCCAACCCCTTCCTTCTTTTCTGTATCATCCATCTGAACCCCTTTCCCGTCCAGCACCGTGTTGCTGCCTGCCCGCTTTGGCATCACTGTCCCTTTCGAATCCCCTTTTCTTGTACCCTGTGACACCATCCCTGACCACCACTTGTAAGTCTGGCCCCCTGATCATGACTTCAGCGCTTACCAGGGCCCCCAGCAGTCTCCCTTACCTGACGGCCGGCCACCAATGTCCCGCTTCTCTCTGCGACGTTCGCCGCCCCTCCGTGCTGTGTCGTCCTTGGTATTCCCTTTGTCCGCACATGGCTTCTGAAAAACACCAACTGTGGCCCTTGTTGTCTGCTCTTTCCCTTTCGACCTTGCCTCCGACATCCCCACATCCTTGTCAACACGCAGCTCACCTTCTTCCCACTCATCGCTGCCCTTGCAATAGGCTTCCGCGGACATCCCCACTTCTTCGGACCAATGTCCAGGGGCTGTCATGTGCACCATTGGCATCCCCACCTGCCTGACAGGTTCACACACTGGCAGTTCTGCTCCATCCCCCACCACACTGCAGTAACCTGGGGGTCCCTCGCACCAATGGGCCCTCGAGCCGTACCAACTCCTTGAAAGCTTGTGACTTGTTCCTGAGACTCTGGTACTTAGAGCCACTGCCCCTTAGACCCTGTACTCCCTGCCCCTTGACCTTGTGCAGCTGTGCCTGTCCCTTCACATGCGCTCCCAATGCTCTTCAGTCTCTTGTATGAGCTGCCGCTGTTCCCTAAAGTCCACCACCTGCCATTTGCTGACATAGGCAAGCCCGGGCTCCTCCTGCCCCCAAATAGGCTCTCCCCGCTGCATGTACCTGCCTTGCGCATATTCCCCACCCATTTTCCCCCTGGCCACAGGCTGATACCTGAGCTGGCTTGTTTTTTTGTGGCTGGGCTACCTGTAGGGTGACCAACTGGCATGGGTGCAAATTCAGGATGGTGAGTGTGAAAATTCAGGACAAAGGGTCAAAATTCAGGACAAAAATTCAGGACAGAAGGTCAAAATTCAGGACAAAAATTTGGGACAAAAGGTACTTTTTACAGACACATCAGAGGAGGTCACGCAATAGTATATGAGTACGTAAATAGACAACCAACCATTCCATTCCAGCAAACTTTATTTCGGTCAATGTAGACCATAAAAAGTACAAGATAAAAAAATGGTTTGCACAAATAAAAACACATAAGATAAAAGAAGTACAAAAAAAACATGCGAATGAGATTTACAAACTTAACAACATTGAAATACATCAAAATAGACACAGGGTGGGAGAAGCAATGGGTCCAGCCCTTCGACCCAACCTCATCCAGCAACCCTGTCAGTTTCCCTGTAAAGAGTCATTAGGGCCATAGGCACTATATATAGAGTGTTATCAATACATATTTACAATTCATCGCTATTCTTGTTTGTTAAAACATGGAAAAACGTTAAAAGAGTTTAAAAAGTTAAAAAAGAGAGAGGCTGCGTACACTATAAGCTTTTTTTTTTAACACTGAGGAGCCAAGTTAATCAACCTCCTGCGGGCATGCCACATTGAATTAAGAAAACGGGATACGGCAAAGACAATGGGTGGGTGGGTGGGGGGTCATATTTCAGGACTCTAAACGCCTCCACACAGTGCTTGAACCCTAAGTTCCGGCAGAGTATGATGAGCCAACGCTGTCTGGCTGGCTTATAGCCAGGACAGAAAAAGAAGACATGGAGCTCTGACTCAACCCCACAACTACAAGCTGGGCACCCAAGGGGAGTGGCTTTTGTCCATTTATTAGTAAAAGCTCGAAGCGGCAAAGACCCCAGTCTGAACTGGATGTATAATTTCCTTGCAAAGAAGGGCTGGATATCATCCAGAAAGGGCTCGGTCCGATAATCATCTTTAATCCTTAGGAAGTCAGCTGTCAGATGTCCTAAGGCCGCATCCCCCTGGGCATCTGCTAGCTTGAACAACCTGTAGGCTTTGACTAGTTCTAGACGTGATGTCGTGGGGCACGATTCTTCAGGGTTACTCCATAAGCTAGATTTACCCAATCTACAACATAGGTCCTTAATATACATGAGCCAAGGTATTTTGTCCAGACAACCAACATAAGTACAAGTCAAAATGAGTTTATATCAGCTTGCGACAATCGTTGACTGCGTTTTTTGGTATGCGAGCAGCTTTGAGCAACCGTACAGGTTTTTTGGGTATTTCACATCATCATAATTTATTTTTATGGTTACTGCACTGGGTTGTCCCATCTCAAGAAATGAGAGCCAAGCAGGGCAAATACTGTCTGTAATTATTGAACATTGTTTTGAGAGGTCACTCTCTGACTCACAGTCAGAGATTGACTCCTTAAAATATTCTGATTGTTGTGGGGAGAAAATCAAGCACAAAATACTTCCTGCATGCTGGAGTCAGCACATGGCATCATGTGAAACTTACTAGTGAAAAGAGGTCATTAACACAGAGAGGCCCATTATTATTCTGTCTGTGATAATTAGGACGACATACAGAATGATAATGGGCCGAAGGAAGTCTGCTCCATGTCGGGGAGGGGCTGCTGCAGGCCATTGAGCACAGCATGAGTGCAAGCTAGCCCCTGCAGTGCGAGTTACAAAACTCTCAGGCTGCTTGCAGGGGGACAGCTCACTGCAATGTGCAGAATTACGGACAAAAGGCGTCCGTGAAAGAAGTCCTTATGGACAACGGACATGAAGCCCAAATAACGGGAGGTCCGTGAAATTTACGGACGGTTGGTCACCCTAGCTACCTGACCCAGCCACCACTGCAACGCTACCCCCAGGGAAAGCCTTGGCCGTGAGGGACAGGCCTGGCCGTGAGGTCCAGGGGCCCTTCCGTCCCTGGAGGCTCATAACTGATCTTGGAGCACTCCCACTCCTTGCACGTGTTTGCTGCCTCCACCGGGGCTGGCCCTACCCTCTTCTCCCCTTGCCGGCTCCTCTTGCTGTATTGTAAGCCTCGCGGGGAGGCTGTGGCACCTCTTAGGCACCGAGGTGGAGCACAGCGCACTCCACCCGCGGTCCCCCCTGACTTCTTACCACCCTCCCACGACGGCATACAAGAAACAACTGCTGCTGCAACCCCACCCGACGCTGTGCGCATCGGGCGCCTCATTCCCATCCAGGCCTGATCAAGAACGCCAGGCCTGAGGAGCTCCGATTGACCCACCACACCCAGAGTGTAAAGCGCAGCCCATACTGCCTTGTTGTCTATCGCAGCCATGACGCAGCACCTGGCATTGAAAACGCAACTTAAAATTCCTCCTTTTTCTTCTCTAACCCTCCCGACGGTGCAAGGTGTCAGGAAGAGGCTGGACAGGCCCTTCCAGACACCTTTTATCCTACCACTAAGCTACCACTAAGCCTCCCGCCCCTTCCTTTATCCCTTACCTGTCCTGCCTGTTATGTATGAAGCACCCTGGGGAAAGACTAGTCTGTCGACTGTCACTTCCCCCGGGGGCCAACGTTCTAGGCCCCTGGTGGGGAACCATCTGTATATACAATACCCACTTCGCAGATGAAAGTTACTCTGACAGGGGCCTCTAACTCCTAGCACTCCTTATTTTATCTCGTTGTAGCGAGCAGTGAGAGACACTTGCCAGTTCTTCTTTTCTCAGGAGTGAGTACGCTATGTATTATTCCTCTTGTGGCTTAGATCTACCCAGGTGTGCCTCACCCAAGATGTCGGGTTCACAACAAGTCCTTTCACAACGTGTGCTTTATGCATGTTTAAATTATTTTTATTTACTGCTCCAAGACTAGCATCCACCATCTTGGAACAGTAAATAAAAAAATCAACCACATGACGACCGCATTATGCCGAATGCAAGTGCGTGCATGGTGATACCTGGGCAAATGTCATCAAGCTGGGATGCCATGGCGTTAGGATGTAATGTAAATCATTGTGCTTTTTTTGCCTTTGCCACACAGCATTGGCAAACGGCATTAGCAAAGCCAATTGGTCTGAACTGGTAGGCAAAAGGTGAGACTTATTTGCTTTGCCAATGCTTGTTCAGGTTTCATGGCAACTAGAATTCTGTTTTTCAGGCATGCAAAAATATCGCCTGTTCTTTGTGACCACCTAATGTTTCAGGACCTGTGCCCATGGTGTATAACATGATATTCGTTCTAAGTTTTTCAAAATATTTTAAGGGATACTACGCCCTACTGTAACATATTTGATACATGATTATAAGAATGCCAGTTTCTTTACATCTAGAACTTCCCTGTCAGATTTCACTAACTTCAGCCCAAGTCCCTGTTTTTAGAGAGTCGACAGAACATACAGGGAGGCAGGGTTTTAGGTTTTCTAATGCAGGATTAGTTACCAGCCTCTGTGTAATAGTTGTTTTTAATGTATTACCCTTATTGCCTCGTTGTCTGTGTTCTCTATGTTGGTAAGCACTTCCTCTTACGTCATTCTGTGCCCCTTAGGCGCTGTGAGATTGCAGTACTACTTCTAGCTTTGTGAAAAGTCCCAGGTTCTGGTTTTCAAGCTCTTGTCACCCTATCCAGAAACCTAGTGGCAGTGTCTAACCAGAAAGACACACCCTATTGCAAGCTCTAAAATCCCACAGAGGGCTTCACTCTGAGTTCTGCTGAAATTCAGATTCTTGTGCAAAAGGAAAGAGTACATTATGTGGCGAAAATAACACACATTGGATGACTTTTCCCCAGTTCACACTTTACCGGGAAACATGGTGAAATATTAATGCGGAAATTTGCTCATAGAGGCAGAACATGAGGTTATCAGTGACAAACTCCGATTAATCACTTTATTTCTCATTCTAAGCAGGGAAATTCTGTATACGGCAGTCAGAAAACACCACACCATGCGGGATCGCTATTTACCACACCAAAGACAGCAGAAATCACAATGAGCCACTCACCTTGGAGAGCACCAACAGCATCATTTCACCCACACCATAGTGGTTGTGAATAACTCTCTGGTTACCAAGCAACTAGTACTTTAGTACACATTTTAAAAGTACATTTTCTATTTTATAAACCTTAATTGTTCACATTACGCCAGACACCAGTTGCAGCTGGTGCAGGTAAGCGAGGTGGAGCGTGGTAGGGTTGGGGGGGGGGGGTTGGCGGGTTAGTCAACAGAAGACGAACTAGGTTTTATTTATTTATTTAATTTTACCTATTCATTCGTCTGCCGACTTGCCCTCTTCCCGCCCCGCCCTACCGTGCTTACCTGTGCCGGCCGCCACTGCCAGACACATTAGTCCTCTGCAAATAAACCTACTCGTTAGAAGGTTGCTGTGTCCAATGGAGACCCTGGGTGTATAGCAGTGGGCATTGCGCGGGAAAATAGCAACCAAATAAATCATCATGATGCATCCGAAATATGGACTGTGGCAGATGCTTTTCAAGCACACATATTACGCACTGTTCCTGCTATGCCAAGAGCTGTAACACGGATCCAAAATGCCATGTCCAATTGAAATCATTCCAATAACGTCAAACATGCCACAGCTGAAATTCTGCCTTTCTGAAAACACTGCCTAGATGAGATAGTACCCTCCAAAAGAATATGTCAAGAGGAAATTCACATCCTTTGGTGAAAGAATGCTTGTTTTGCCGCCAAAATAATACCAAAGAGAATTAGTATGTCCATTATAATGACTTAATATACCACCAGATGCAATGTGCCCTATTGAATCGTTGATCCCATTTCTACATGAATTCATGTGGGACAGAATATAACAGCACATTAACTCTTCAGAGAATATTCATTGTACGTTATTGCGACAGAGAAAATTGGATGAGAGTAACATAAGAAAATGCCTATCTGAATTTACCTGGACTGGTGTGGGTACTTAATATGGAGGAAGGAATATCAGTACACCTTAATATTGCAGCGATAATAATCAAGAACAAAAATATTGACAGCTAAGTCTGAATAGGCTTTCTCAAATGGAGATGCTGCACTCCCATAGGCTCCTTCTGCAATCCAAGTTTATTAAGCTAGCATTTTACAGGCAAGGTACCACGATGCGTTTCGACATGTTTGTCTTTATCAAGTGGTAACAAACATGGATTGCAGAAGGAGCCTCCGAGAGTGCAGCGTCTCCATTTGAGAAATCAATATTCCAGGGGTTTGTGGTCTTTTACCACCAATGCTGCACTGGCAGTCAGTGCGCGCCGCTTTTAGACACTTTGCTTTGTGATATATAGATATATATATATATATTATCTACTGGCGGTCGCCAGTAGATAGTTATAGTTAGGACCTATTTTCCATAGGAAATCCGCGACATTCTATTTGAAATAACTCTTGCGTCGGTTGACGAATCTTCGCGAAATTTTCAAACTTTATGGCCCGCTCTGGTCCGCTCCTACCCTGAAAGTCTCAGGGTGATTCGTCAAGCGGGGGCCAAGAAAAAGGGGGTCCCAAAGCGTGTTTTCCCCATTCATTTTCCCATAGGAAACTTTAGACACGGCTACAGCCCGAACTGCTGAACGGAATTACACCAAATTTGGCAAAGAGGTAGTTCTTGGTTCAGAAAGAACCCTTTTTGTTAAATGGTGTAAATCCGTTCAGTAGTTGCGGAGAAATTAAAAAAATAAGAGTCAAAAATCAATTTCCCATAGGAAACTTTATGCAAGGCTACAGCCCGAACTGCTGAACGGAATTACACCAAATTTGGCAAAGAGGTAGTTCTTGGTTCAAAAGAACCCTTTTTGTTAAATGGTGTAAATCCGTTCAGTAGTTGCTGAGAAAATCAAAAGTAAAAACACATATATATCTGGGCGGAGCCTAACCACACATGTCATCGTGAGATCTGATTGGCTGTCAGCACTTCATCCTGGAATTGCTGGCAGCCATCTTGGGACCAATATAAATGATAGTACCCCTTTGAAATGCATTGTAGTGAATCGAAGATTTTGAGGGTTACTGTTGTGTTTATACTGTAATGCAATTGTCCCTCCCCTCACCCCGTACATTCCCCCTGCCCTGTCATCAGCTGAGCGTTCTGGAATGTTGACAGATGCCAGCTGATGACCTTCGTGATAAGACCTGTCCTCCCTCTCTCCCCTCCTGACCTACAGCTGTGTTGAGCTTCTTGCTTAATAAAAGGCATTACTACAATCGCTCTTGGTGCATTCTTAACAAATTGGCGACGAGTGTCAACACAGCGGAACCCGCACGCTGAAATTGGTGACATTTCGGAAAATTTGAGGATGAATTAATTTCGGCTACTGGTATCACCAAGGAGGAATTTTTATTGAGAAAAAGGTCAGTGTATAAGTGGAGAGGTTACAAATACTGAAGACTGATGAGTGAGCGGCGCTGTCAGCGTGGGAAGTTTCTTCCACAATTAGAGTGATTGACAGCTGATGAATAGAAGCGCAGCAATATAAAATAAAAACTGAAGTGATAGGCAACCTGAGTTACTGGGAGGAATGTCGCGCTTTGTTGAGTGTTCAAGGAACAGCCGCAATAAAAGTTACTGTGGTGTGATAGCGCGGCGCTGACTGGAAAATTCCAAACTGCCATCTGTTAACCGTCAGCTGGTAACTGTCAGAAGCGCCTTCAGCAACGAAGAAAACTGTCAAGCGGCGTATGACGCAGTGCGTAAGCGACGTAAGGTGGCCATTTTGAGTGAGTCCAACAAAGTGAAAACGGCGCCGGCAAATCAGCATTCGTTCTATTCTTTTTTTTTTTTTTTTTCTTCTCTTTCCCTGAAAGCACACTCTGGCGCAGGCATGCTTAAG
Organism: Calotriton arnoldi; assembly: GCA_963921515.1. Classification (NCBI taxonomy): domain Eukaryota; kingdom Metazoa; phylum Chordata; class Amphibia; order Caudata; family Salamandridae; genus Calotriton; species Calotriton arnoldi. The sequence continues at coordinate 153 of CAWUFW010022135.1, read as the reverse complement.
CTCACATAGGGAGCAAAATAGCGATCGGATCAGCGTTAAGGCCAGCCTCCAGGAAATCAAGGGCACATTGGCCTGCTTCAGAGCAATTAAAAGGGAAAGAAAGAAGGAAACGTCCAGGAGTGACAATCTGCGCGGATTGGCACAGCAACAAAA